>JARHVA010001946.1:225000-500000 GCA_037957365.1 Torreya grandis
ATGTTAAGTATGTGTTTATCTTGTATTGTGTTTTATGAATTTTATTTCTATCTTTATTTCATAAATATTGATATTCATTCTATATTCCTAACACCTCACAAATTTCTAAAGTGATTTATCATGCCTTACTAATATTAGAAATTGGGGAGTCAAGATTTCATGAGTGTTTTAATCCCATCCAGAGTTAGACTAACTCAATCTAGTTTAATTTAGACTCAACCCAAGTTATTATTTATCCTAACCTATCCATGGTTAGAGTTAGTTATTTGAGATATAAATACAAGTGCCTAAACCATTGATAAATAAGTTATCTATGTGTAATGTTATTCTTCTAGAATATGTTCTTGAATCCCTTGAAGAGTAGTGTTATTTTGCCAAAATTATGTCAAGAATCACACAAAGTCACAAGTGACTATTGAAGAGATGCTACTACCATGGAAAAACATTGATAAAAGACTAAAATTATCATAAGTTGAGAACAAACATTCTTATGCCAATAAGTAAGAATCATATGCAATAAGGAAGTTAAGAAAATTGTATTGTCTTCATCTCTAATTTGTGCTCTTTCTTAATGTGTTATGTTCCCCCTAGTTCTTAGGCTAGAGGGTTTAGTCTGAGTGCATTGTTTCTCTTGATTTTTTCTCATTTAGACTAACAAGAGACTAATCTACTTATTATTTGATCTTTGAACTCCTAAGGTACATAATGGTATACCTAATGGGACCAAACATATCGTGTGGCCAAGGAGATTAATATGCTAGTCTTAGTTTTTCTATTTGATGCATTAAAATCTTCAAGTTTCATGTTTTAACTTAGACTTTTACATCTTTTTTAACAAGATTTTAGGGATCAACACTAATTTTTTAGATAAATGTAAATTTCAATAATCAACCATGATATATATGTGAAAAATAGACCAAGGCAAGAATATGGATAATATTTATTTTTCTTGATCTTCCTTGCCTTCATTTTGTCTTTGATAAACTGTTTATTTTCTGTGCAACTATGATTTTTGTAGAGATGAGAGAAATTTGATCTTGAAACTTGTTTATTTATCATTTTTCATTTCAAAATAGAGTTTTTTTTTGTGTGTTTATAATAAATTTTGATGATCTGATTGAATCAACATCAATTTTAGGAAGCGATGTTGATTTCAAGAATCGACATCGATATATGTGTGATTGCTATCAATTTTCTCTGAGATAAAAAATAGAAACCTGATAGCTCAAATTAAATTGTTATTTTCTCACTTACTTTTGGGATTATAAGAAGATAAATCCAATAAAAAGTTTTAGGACCTAAGGTGAAAAGATCAAATTTAAGCAATGTTAAAATCTCACATACTTTTTGTTTATGCTTAAAATCCACTTAGTTGGTTTTGCTTTGTTAGTTTTTTTTAAAAATTTTACAAATCTAAACAAGGCCAAGTGGAAAAATTTTCAATCACACTTTGATTTTTAGATATTAAAAGTAACACACATATTAGTTTGAGATTTTAAGAGTTTTTTCTCTTTATGTTTGTTTTTCATTATTAGATAAATTTCAAAGTTCTTAGATTAGTTTCTTTATTTGTGGCAAACTATGAACTATTGCATGTATGATCTCACCCCATCCACTTTAGGGAACTCAAGTGACCAAAATCACTTATTTTATTGACTTTTTTTAAATTTGTGTGAGAAATAATGTTGTGTATGCTCTCCCCAAGCTTCAAGTGACTTGGGTGACCCAAAAAATGACCTCTAATGTCTTTCCTTTTTATTTTATTTCTTTTTATGCATTTTGATTATGGGTGGGAGTTCATCACCTCCATAGAAGTTCATTAGGGAAGTGTTGACCTAGGATTTCATCTCTCAACATCATACCAACCCCAAACCATGGTGGGGTATAGAAATTAGGGCATGTGATACTAAGATTGTCAGGGGGTTGAGTGACTAGCATCTCCAATCCTGACAAAAACCCAGGTCATGTTTGGTTAAATATCAAATTCTAATAATAATTACATGTATGGAGTCACTACATAAAATATTAGACCCTTGCATAGTATGTTAGGTGTTATGAACCCAATTGACAATATTTTACCACTTGTGTTAGCCATACTTGGGACCATCTATTATACATGAAACTCATAGATTTTAGATAAAGCCCCACTTGCCATAAAATTTCATGCCAAGTACCAAGTGTTTCTCACTATAACTTCATTCCATGTATAAATTCTTGAGACACAGAGGGTGGAATAAAAAACTCTACCCACACTTGTACTTTAATTTTTGAATTAACACGTAATTTCTCACAAGCATTGGTATATCGATGGAAACTTTGGCTGAATCTACAAACACCTATGTCAATTATGAGGAATAGGATGAGACATGAGTTATATTTATATTTATATTTTATTCAATTTACATTTGTTTTAGACTAAAATTATTATTTTTTATTATCACATCAAAACAATTCCAAAACATTCACATTGTTTCTACACCATTTTAGCCTAAGAGGTGTTACTCTGTCCATTTATGTCATACTTTGTTGCCTTGGAATTTTTGTTCCAAAACCATTTTTTATTAAACAAGGAATCATTATGCTACCCATTTCCTCTCAAAATTTTAGATTGGATATTATAGTCCCAAACTTTTTTCATGTCATTTGTTTGAAAGAGCATTATTCTGCTGTCAGATTTATTCCAAATTCTTGTCACTTTTGAACCAAATTCAAATATATTGTTTTACATATATTATTTATAATAAATGGTTACACTTCCTATTTTTGTCTAGCCTCTTTACCTTAGAACATTCAAGTCTTTTCACATTAAATATGACAATCAACCATTTGAAGTACAAATCCCAAACTAATTAAGTTCATACCAAAGCCTCATCTAATTTGGGCTTAGGTTGTCTACCTTTTATCTTTGAATTGTGTTAATTGGGTTGGTTTCTTATTTGATCTAAAATAATATTTGCCTAGACCTAGAGATTTTTATTTATTTTTATCCTTGTTTAAGTGTCCTTTTAAACCAAGTTATTTCCATGTACTTTTTTAAAGTTTATTGTGCCAAAAAATTTGAGTGTCTTAATTCCTTTATTCTAATAGTTTTCATTAGTCAAACTTTGAGTATTAAGTGATCCAATTACTGAGTGTCATATAAGCCAATTGACTTGGCATATTTTATTTTGAGTTATTGCTCAAGTTTTTGTGTTTCTAACTATATACTTATTTTAGCATGATTATAACTACCTTTGGGAAAATTGTTTCTATCTATTGATCCTATTTCACAATTGTTATACTTTATTTAGACACTCTTGTGACTAATTATAAATTCTTGTGAGAAAATCAGTACTCTAGCCATAAATGAGTTTGATCATTTTTGTTACTTTCATTGTTTATTATAACTACCTTCAAGTAAATATCTATCATTTTTGTTAGACCAATATTACATTTGTTTTGTTCTACCTTTACCTTGTTAAGTTATTTTTCCCTTTGTGTCTCTTTCAAAGAGTCAAAATTTTGTTTATTTTAAAACCTCAGTTATTTTTTACCTTTAGACCCTTTGTTTTTCATGAGACATACCTATAGATATGAGCATTCCTCATTAAACACATAACAGGACTATGTATAACTTAGACTATGATATCTTTGTGACCAATGTCCTTTTTGTTTAAGATTTGTATGATGACATAAATTATGAGACAGATATTGATCTATCTTATAATATTACATATTTTGAACAAAGACATGACCCTTTTATTCAAGAATCATATAACAATGTAGATTATGAGATGGATCCTAATATATCTTATAACATTCCATATGTTGAAGAAAGGAATGACCCTTTTATTCAAGAGTTGTATACTGATGTAGCTTATGAGATGGATCTTGATCTATCTTATGAAATTTCATATGTTGAACAAATGCATGACCCTCTACCATATTATTTGGTAATGCCACATTCTTATTTAAGCCCTCATCCTTCAGCATACACTAGAAACCAATCTCCATAATGCCCAAAGATTACCATTCTATGTCTTTGTCCTTCATCTTCTGTTAGCAACCAAGCTCTGTAGTGCCCAAGGATTACCATTCCATGCCTATGTTATTTAGTCTAGATTAGTGACCAAGCTCTATAGTGCAAGTTCATTACCATTTTGGTCCCTTATAAATCTGGTAGTTCATTATCCCAAAAAGGTTGCATAATTATGACTAGACAGAGCATAATTACCATCTTAGACCCTCCTCCAATCTTTGTTAAGCCCATCTTAGATGAGCCTATTTATAAATAGATCATTATTAAACCATTGATCATTCTTCATCCATTTCCAACCTTCCCCCACTTTAGAAAACCCAAGCCAGTCTTTGAACCATAATAGAGCCAATCATTACCTCTCCAAGAGCCATCATTCAAAGAACAAGATATGTCCAAAACTAAATTTTTAAAACCAAGTGTAAACCAAGGCAAAGAGAACCAACCAATCCATGATGTTTTTTTCGAATCACCTATTTTTGGTGAGTTAACCTATGTTGAATTACCCTTTGATCCTTTCTCTTTCTTTGAGGAGTTTCACTTCAATAAACTAATTTATGTGGAGTTTCCTATTAACCTTTTCCATTTAGTTGAGGAGTCTTATTATGGCAATCTGGTCTTTATTGATTCACCCCCTAATGATTATAACTAGCTTTGGGAAAATTATGGTTTTGACCATTGCCCTATTCTTCAAGAGCCTCACTTTGACAAGCTAGTCTCTATGGACACTAGTATAATTTGACAAATAAATGACTACATGATTAAAAATTTTAGTCATAACAACTAAAAATGTCTAAATGCTACTAAATTTTTTCAACTCAACTATAAATGAGTAAATAAATGACTAATTTGGTCATCAAATAAAAAATTATTTAGTCATACAAATAGAAATGACTAAATAGTTGCTCACACAAATACAAATTAGACAAATTTAAAAAAAAACACTTCTAATGGGAGTGTATTGTGTGTGATTCATTATTCATTGAATATTTCCTCATTTCATTAGTTGGTGATTAGCCTAAAACTAAGGCATTTTGGGTTATGACAGCTACTTGTATGGGTGATAAAGCTTATTTAGAAAGGACCTAGAGACTTTTGAAAAGGTAGGCAAGGAATTCAAAGTTTCTTGAAAATAATTTGAAGTTGGTGAGGTCCTCTATAGTGAAGTTAGATTTGGGGACACCCTCTGCAGTGAATTTAGAGGTAACTTGAAACCCTCATTACATTAAACACAAAATCTATAGCTTTTTGATTAGTAACTTACAATAGTTACATAGGCAACTAAGTACCAGAACCATACATGTAGTTTAGGGTATAGGGGACTATTTTTTCATTAGTTTCCTCTATGAATTTTGGAGTATATGGGAATTACACTTGTAACTCAAGTGAAACACCACCTTCTTCTATTCGTTGGAGAAATTCCATATCCTTAAAGTGCATAGGAAAAATTGTAGAATTGGCACTCGAGATTTTATTTATGAATTTAACCCAAATGTCATTTCCTAATGCCTTTATAAAATTTTGTTGATCCAACTCTAGTTCATAATACTCAACATGAAGAACCCCAATGTTTTTTAATAATTCAATGGGTACTTCATTTCTGCTCTTCATTAGAAGAGACTTTGTTGTCTTAAGAGAAACTAAGGTTTCACTGGGGTCTGACGATATTAATAACTCACCCATCTTGATAAATACATGGGTATCACATGAATCTATGAAAGTATCCTTTCTTAAAATTTATAGAGCCTTCTATTGGTTCTCAAATTTTTAGTATGCAAAACCTTAAAAGGATGCCAAGCTTTATGATTAGGTTATGTAACCAATTTGGCCTACTGACAGAATCAACCCAAATTGTTAGGATTATCTACACTATAGGATCTTCTTTGCCTAGGTGGGTGTTACCTTATATTCACCAATGATTAATTAATCCTCAAATTTATTGGTGGCTTCAGACCAAATTAAGGTATTTATGTAATTTTGTCAATTGAATCATCCAATTCACCCTAGCCCAAACTGGCATATGATTTGAATTAGATTTTTATTTTTTAATTTTTATTCTACTATTACTCCACAACAAAAAAATAAAATTGGAATTTTTGAATATGATTTAAGGAAATGATTTTGGAAAATAATTGATCAGTGCCTTTCTCAATAATTGGGTAATGGATTTTATTCATAGAAATATTTGTTCTTTCTATCTAGCCAAAACTTAAATTACTTGGCATGGGATTGTCTATGACTAGCATAAACGTGCAAGATTATTATTACCTGGCTCTTATTAATTATCCAAATTGAGTCCTCATAGTTACAATGATCTATTCAATGGAATTTAATCCCTACTTGAGGAAATGCAATTAGATAAACCACAAAAAAATAGAAAATGTGTTCTGAAGAACTAAACATATACTTGATATCTTAATTCAAATAACAAAGAGAAATAAAAATGGAGATAACCAGATAGATTATAATGTGAATATTCAACAAGTAATTGAGAACTAGATATATGTAACCATATAAATGTGGTTTACTTTTATTGATATATCTTTGAAGAGAAAGCCTTGCAATGTCTTTTTCTAAAATCAAATTCCCAGAGAGATTTCCCAAGGTCTCAGTTTCCTTCTTATAGGAGTGAAGGAAGCTACAAGCTTTAGAAGTTTTGCATTCCCAAAAATTAATTTTCATATACCCACCCCTTAATAGGACCTATTACATCATATACTTTTTGACAAGTCTTAAAAATACCAAAAAATATATTTTGAATACATATTAGAAAGCATAAAAATAAGAAAAAGACAAAATAGGAGGACGTCTAAGATTTGTTGGTGTCATGTTAATGCCATCTTGATGCTCATTACTCCTCTGCATACTTGGCCTACTTATTCTTTAGTTGTCAAATACTGATTCTTCCATTGGTACACTATGAAATCATTAGGCCACTTATATTCTTAGATTTGGAGCAAGTTGGCCAAGTGATCTTTCCATCTTTTGTCTAGCAGAACTTTGACATCAATGATGAACTTTACATATCTTGCATCTAGAGCAATTACTCTATCGAAAATGACATTGAAACTGAGAATATTTATGTTTTGATCTTTTTTCAAGAAATCAATGATTTGAGAAACCATTTGACCATATTCTCTTTTCCATGCATCAAACCATTTGATATTTTTATCCTCTATCAAAATGTATGGAATAAAATGGTGTTTGAGGGTAGCAAAAGAATAAATATTTACCTACATTTTATGGCTTTCACCATTCACATATTGAAATTCATCTAAGATCATTTTCACTATCTTATCTATTGGGTTGAGTGAGACTAGAGCACTTAGATCTCTTTGTATAACTTTGAACAAGGTTAGAAATGTATGGTGTGTATGTTGCCATTTCTTATATATTGGATCCAAAACATAAAGACTGACCTTCAACTGATCAATGGCCTGAGACAAGGAAGAATAGAATTCATGTATATCTCCCAACTTGTCAATAACCAATTTTACTCTATATTCCAAAATATTCTCAAACACCTCAAGGATTTTCAATTTGGCCTAATCCTTTGTCTTCTCTTTTTTCTTTTTCAAATCTTTAATTTCTTTCTCCAACTCCAAATTCAATGCATTCAAGTGATCAACTAGGACTATATTATCACTGGTTATTTGTGGCACAAGGGATTAGTATGGCATAATTGCTTGGATTTGAGAATCAACACCCTTAAATTACTACTTCAGTTTGACATATTCCAAATATATCCTATTTACTTCATTCATCTCAATTTGATTTTTTTCATAGTCAAGTAATCTTTGCTCCATTTTCTTGACATCAACTTTTGTGAACATTATGGAGTGCACAGTAATGGTGGTAACTTCAAGCACCAATGTATCCTGAAATGTTTTCACCATAGCTATTCCCCTCAACTCTTGGACTACATCAAGCAATCTTGGCTTGTTGTTGTTCTTCTATGTGGCCCATATTTCTAGTCTTTGTCTTTGGGTTAAACCCATAACCATTGACACCATCCTCATAATCAAACTCAAAAACCATCATGGGGTCATCTTGATTTCTCACTTGGTCTAACAAGAACATTTTATTCAATTCAAGGCTAGGGATGATCCGCATATTACTCTTCCAAACCATTTGTCTAGCCTCATCAGGGCTGACATTTATTTCATCTTTTTTTAAATCCTTGAAAGTTTATGTCACAATATGATCATGTTGAGATTCATTAGCACCCATTTTATTTATTTCCACCTTTTATTTAAATTCTTATATATTCATTTTGAGCCAAAAATATTTGAATTCTAGGGTATTGATAAAATCATCATCTTCGATGAACCTCAAATAAGTCACAACCCTTTCATCTTCTTGTAGTTCAGGCTCACTTTGTGCCTGTTCATCCATTCTTGCTTCTAGTTTGTGTGCTTATATTTATTGACAAAGAAAGGGTTGATAAACTTCCTCTTCCTCTCCCATATGCATCAAAATACTAGCTACCTCCTCAGAGTCACCAACTCCTTCAGTCATTTCATATGGAAGTAGCGGAGAGACATCATCAGTCTTTTGCATTTTGTTAGGTGGTGAATCAGGAACAACTGGATCTTGATCTGACATTACATCTAGACTAGGTTCTTGAATCACAACTCCTATTGGATTTTTTTAATGGAGGTTGGTAAGCTACTTCTCAAACTTACCATATTTTTTTCAAAATTATCAATTATCAAATCTATTATTTTAAAAGGGTCCTTCTCTTCAGCAAAAAAACATAAAAAATTAGGGTTTTATTTTCATTTGTCATCCTTAATCTTATTCAAAATTTCCCATTTTCTTTTCCTATTATATACCTCTTGAAACGTGACACAATTTCTGATCACATCCTCATCAAAATTGATTTGATGAGATATCCCCATCCTGGTAAGGATAACTTGTATAACAAATTTTTTGTGACCCTCTGGATCACAAACCCTTTATATCCATAATTTCAAAGAATATTTAGCCTTCAAATAGGCTTGTAACTTCTCCAAGGTATCTATACCAATGTACCATTCACCAAACATAGTGGAATTTAGAATAAATGTGCCCTTATTTTGTTTTTTCATCACATCTTTCTCCATCCAAAGAATCTACCACATGAATTCAAGAAAAGCAATTTTTTTTTTCACTAATTTTGGCAACACATGGGGTGACTGAGTATACCCATATGATTTGATTATAGTATGGTCAGGCAATAAATACCAATTAGTAAAGCTATGTTTGTGACCCTATTCTAGCTTATGAGAAAGAGGCCTCAACATTTATCTAATCTCTTTGGTCAATCTAGGAAAAGGCTACTGAGGGAGTTAATTATTGTGATTGAGAAATTATCATGAAACATAACATAGTTAGAGTTCTGATAATTAGTGTCCCATTTGTAACACTAACATTGTGTAGGCAATCTCTATCTAGGTTTATCAATCATGATCAAGTCCATCCTACTGGGCCAATTCCTTTTGTTTTGATACAAAATTTAATGACACAACAAAGAATAATATTTGAACTCCATAGGTGTCTTTTTCTCCCTTATTTACAAAAATATGTCATGCAATTTCTTCTCAATAAATGATGCAAAATCATACTCAACATTAACCTCTATGTTTTGTATTATGATGGCCATCATCATCATGCCAACTAGAATTATATCTTGGGCATCAATTCCTAGCACTTGACACAAAGGAAAATATGTCCTTTTGAAATACACAACAAAGTCATCAACTAGAAATGCCTCAATTACAGTGGTTGGGATTAAAATCCTTTTATTATTGGCCCCTTTCCTCATGTACATGGGAAACTCATCAATCCTATGTGTATTTCTCAGACTTTTATATTCTTGTTCACTCTTCTTCAAGACAAATTATGTGAGGGATTGCTTGTTGAGCATAAAACAATCAAGGATTACATTTATATCCACAACCACTAATAGTGACCCACTTGGAAACTTGATAGTTGTGGTGGCTGGATGATATTGTTGTGCTAATATCTTGATCAAATCCACATCAATGAATACATTTGGCACCACAAGCTTATCTAAATTCAAATTTCATGGGTTTTTAACTAGTCCCTATCCATCTCACTTTTCACAAAAATACCAAAAAATGTTCCATCCTAAGATAGGGACTCTATCATCCTGACACCCCTCTGCTACATCCTTCAATAGTTTCTTATACCCTTTGTCAACTAAACTTGGAAAAATTTCCAATAATGATTGTTGAAGGGACCGCTTCTTGGGAATAGGGGGTTTAGTGCTCTTACTTATAGACTTAGATTTCTTAGGTTCCATAGTTTAATGTTTTTATGAACTAAGATTTTGATAGTCACTTGTTCTACCAAACCAGTTGAAAACAAAACACAAACTAAATACCAGCTTTTATTAATAAAGTAATGAGGTAGACTTACCTGGTTGAAATATGGTTGAAGTGCACAAATAGAGATTGAATTTACCATCTACAATCACCATTGAATTTGCTTGAATGATGAAATACAAATAACTTTCAAATTTTATGCTGCTATGGAGATGATCGTTTCACCATTACTCTAGTTCATGCCATGAAATTGACAAATCTCAACATTCAAGTCTTTTAAACATAGACCATTAATTTGGTCCAATCTAATGGCTGGGTGGGTACTTCAATTGTAGGCATCAATGATAACCACTATGGGTTAATGATATAGTCATTCTAGCATTTAATACTTTACCACATCACTGCAAGACCTATTTAGATCTATCATGGGACTATGAGAGCTTCTAGATGGTAATACCACATCTTTCACCACTTACTACCACCCAAAAAGCCTTGATACACATCATCATGGGATGGCATGATACATTTTACCCTTTATACCTCATACCACATTACTATGAACCTTTGATCTAACCATCGTGTGATCACGAGATCCTTTGGCATCCCTTCACTATTTACCATATCACTGCAAGCATTGGATTTGACATGTTGAAAAATAAGGAAAGACTACTAAATAGGCTAATTATTTGGTTTCATAAAAATCATTTGATTATTTTGATCAATTAGATTATAGGTGGATTGTCTAAATAGATACACAACAAAATACTATTCGTGTACATAAAGAAAACAATCCAATGATTATAACAAAACACTCAAAATCAAACATAACTCTATGAATGAATGTGAATACTCACTATAACACTTAGTTAGATGAAACTAATGTGGTAAGGCTACTTCTTTACCTTTAACATCTTTGTTGTCTACTTGACAAACATTTTTTTATATTGGTCTTTTTTTTAGTGCCTTATACTTCAACTCTTTCTATGTTTGGGTTTTTTGGATGGTTATATCCATGTATTTCATCCCTATGGTATGATTTTAGATGCATCTAATATTATCCAATTTTCTATTTTTAAATACAAAATTATATTTTTTCCTAAGAAAAAAAGATCATGTATCAACTAAAAATTCCAAAAAATAGAATTGTATCAAATAAGGTAAATCTAATAATAGTAGGTGGTGGAGGAATCTTGAGGGACCACCAAGGTCAACCTTATCTTTTATGCTCATTGGATATTAGGAATGATGAAAATAATTGGGTGGACATAACATGGAACTCCTAAAGGGGGTGTATTTAGTATTGTTTTCTCTTACTGCATCACAGTAAGTCAACATTTTATTTGTCATGGGGTCACGATGAAATATTACATGCTACTCAAACTCTATCCACCCGACCACTAATTACATTTGAAACCTCTATAGGGTTGTGATAACTAGTCTCTGTATACCATAACATTGCAAGTAAAGTTTCTACATGTTGTGACAAAGTGGCAACTATATTTTCACTTCCTTTGGTTCTCGTACACCCACCAAAGCTATTTGAATGTACTGTGGGGTTGTGGTAAGAGATAATAAACACATCAATGATCAAAATACAAATGTATTTCACATGGACATGATATGGAATGATAAATAGGTTAATGAGTTGGTTTTACAACAACCATTTGATTGTTGTGATTAATTAGATTATACGTGGATTGTCTAAATAAATACACAACAAAATATTATTTGTGTACATAAAGAAAACAATCTAACAATTATAACAAAACACTTCAAATCAAACTTAACTTTATGAATAAATGTCAATGCTCACTCTAACACTTAGTTATATGAGACTAATGTGGTAAGGCTACTTCTTTACCTTTAACATCTTTCTTGTCTACTTGACAAACATTTTTTTATATTGGTTTGTTCTTCTTTGAGTGCCTTACACTTCAACTCTTTCTATGTTTGGGTTTTTTGGACTGTTATAATCCATGTATTTCATCCCTATGGTATGATTTTAGATGTATCTGATATTATCCAATTTCTTATTTTTAAATATGAAATTATGATTATTTCCTAAGGAAAAAAAAGATCATGTATCAACTAAAAAATCTAAAAAATAGAATTGTATCAAATAAGGTAAATTTAATAATAGTAGGTAGTGGAGGAATATTGAAGGACCACCAAGGTTAACGTTGTCTTGTATGCTCATTGGATATTGGGAATGATGAAAATAATTGAGTGGACACAACATGGCACTCTTAAAGGGGATGCATTTAGTATAGTTTGCTCTTACCCTATTACCACAGGTCAACATTTAGTTTGTCATGGTGTCATGGTGAAATATTATATTCTTTTCAAACTCTTGTCACCATCTTGATAATTACTTTTGATACCTATGCAGGGTCATGGTAACTAGTCTCTATGTATCACAACACTACAAGTGAAGTTTCTTCATGTTAAGGTGAAGCGGTAAATATATTTTCACTTCCTTTTCTTCCCACACACCCGTCAAAGCTATTTGAATGTACTGAAAGGCTGCAATAAGAGACAAAAAATACATCAATGATCAAAATAAAAATGTATTTCACATGGACATGATATGAATTTTGGGTTTGCTTCTAGATGGGGTGAACCTATTCTTAGATCAAAGTACTAAATGGTCAACTTGGCTAGTGTTTTTAATAAATTATAACTTTCCTCCATGGTTAGCAACTAAACCATTTTTCTTAATGCTATCACTAATTATACGAGGAAAGATAAGTGTGACTTTAAATACAATTGATGCTTATCTAGAGCCATTATAAGATGAGATAATGTAATTTTGGAAAGGAATTGAGGTAATTAAATCTTTAAAGGATGGTTATTCAATCAAATTCACTTTAAGAGCTTCTTTATTGTTTACAATTCATTATCTTCCTACATATGGCACATTGTCTAGTCTCAATGTTCATGGACACCATGGATGTCCTGCTTAAAACTTTAAGGATTTTGTGAGGGACTAAACAAGTTTGAATAAGTATATTTATTGTGGAAATCATGATTATCTTAAAATGGATCATCCATATCATTAATTAAAAACATGTTTCAATGGTCAAGAAAAGAACCGTGAATCACCATTGCTAATAACAGGTGATTACATTGTTGAGAATGGACAAAAAGAATGTCATTTATTGAAAATGATGGGATTTCTGGTAGTAGATATTATCCATTTAATAAAATTGGTGTAAAATAGTTGTGCATATTCTATAAGTTTCCATACTTTAAGGATACAATTATTAGGCATACTATTGACTTTATGCATACTGAGAAAAATATAGCCTATGTTATTATAGAAACTCTTTTTGGTGTTTTTGATACTATTTCATCACATGAATACTTTTGACAACTAAATATTCATCAAAATCTTTGGTTTGAAAAATGTGAGGATGAAAAATATAGAAAACCTAGTGCTCCTTATGTCTGGACAAAGGAATAATGTGCATAATTCTTATAGTTGATGTCTCAAACTTCCTTTCCCATTGGTTATGTAAGTAGTAGTATTAGAAGCCAAACTAACATTAATTGCTTAAGAAACCTCAAGACCCATGACTATCATGTCATAATCAAGAATATTTTACCTATTGTGATAAATATATCAAGTTTGGCAAAGGGGCCAAGATTGGCAATTATAAGGTTGGGCCTAATATTAAAGAGAATGAGTTTACATGTATTAGATCCTTCAAACTTTGATAGTTTTAGGGAGGAGGTTGTTGAAGTCATTTGTCTATTGCAATAGGAATTTCCACCAATAATATTTAACATTTATATGCATCTTTTAATACATCTAGAATATGAACTAGATCATTGTGGCCCAGTAAGAATGAGATGGATGTATCTTATAGAATGATATATGAAGGTTTTGAAAAAAAATGTTTATACAAAGGAAAAACTAGAAGGCAACATGTCTAAGGGATATTCAATGCAAGAGGCCATGGGATTTTTCATAGAATATATGAAGAATTTAGAAAATGTCAATCAATGTGTATGGGATGATGATGAAGATGAGAGAGTTGTAGGTGATGTTGGAAATATTGTCATTGATGTCAAAGGTTGAGCATTATTGGTGATAAAGGCCCCATTGCATTTAATGTTGTTTATAATAAATATATCTTGGCTAATATGAGTTAATATTTATTGAATATTAACAAATATATTTTTAGTTGCATATGAGACAAAAGAAGGGCCCATGGAGAAGTCGAAGAGCCATGAGGTAAAGACAAAAGAAGGATGGGATGCATTTTCTCATGAAGAGTCATCTTGGGGAATTCCAAGAGTCACCAAGTGAATAAAAAAGAGTAAAGGTGAAATTTCTCATGAAGGGACACTTTGAGGAATACGAAAACTCACCAAAGATAGGGACAAAAGTGGGAAGGACGTTTTTGGTCATGAAGGGTCACCACATGAATTTTCAAAGGCTTGAATATGAAGGGTCATACAAGTTTGGTGCCATTTTCCATGAGGATTGAAGGGTTACAAAGGAGGAAGGCCAAAGGTCATTTGGAAAGCTATAAATAAAGGCTTTAGAAGCTATTTGTAATATGAGATATAGAGGTTGATTTGATATTGTAATATCTAGCTTAGAAGATCAAAGGTGAGAGAGAGGAAAGAGATGTTGTATTGAACTATCATTTGTTGAGATAGCAACATTGAGAGATAGGTGTGTGGTATACACAAAGGGGTTGTTGTTCCTATGGGTTGGTACTCATGAATTGTTGTTGGGTTGGTGCTCGGTAAAGGGGTTGGCACTTCTATGAGTTGGTGATCACGAATAGTAGCTGGTTTGGTGCTCAAAAAAGGGGTGTGGTGATCATGTGGGTTGGTGCTCATGAATAGTTGATGGGTTGGTGCTCGGCAAAGGGGTGTGGTGCTCCTACAAGCTTGACTTGTAAATATTGTTTGGGTTGGTGCTCATTCATATACTTGAGATTGTTCTCCATGGTTTTTCCCACATTAGGTTTCCATGTTATATCTGGTATCTCTCTCTATCTTGTGTGGTGTTTACTATTTGAGTTTTATTGCATATCTTGAATGTTTGATTAAGTGGAATTTAGTTTAAGGAAAGTTTTATAAGATATATGATATATTGATTCACCCCCCCTCTTAGTATATCTCATGCTTAACAATTGGTATTAGAGTAGGTTCCTTTTTGAAAAGTTTTACAGCTTGAAGGTAGATTAGGGTCACAAGAAGGATTTTCTACAAATAAGGCACCTTTGTTTGATGGGACGAATTATGCTTTTTGGAGCATGAGAATGAAGGTTTATTTGATGGCCCTTGGATTCGATATATGGAAAGCAGTGGTGGAGGAATATGAAGAGCCATAGACATTTGTAATTACTCCAGTAGAAAACAAGGCAAGTGAATGTAATGCTAAAGCTTTAAATGTTATTTTATGTGGTTTATGTGAATCTAAATTTGTTAAAGTTATGCAATGTAAATCTGCTCGTGAAACTTGGGTAAAACTTGAGAATACTTACAAAGGTGATGGAAAGGTTCAGCAAGCTAAGCTACAAACTTTTAGAAGGCATTTTGAAATTTTGAAGATGGAAGAAGAAGAATAAGATATAACAAGTTATCTTTTGACAATTGATCAAATCATAAATCAGATTCAAGGTCTTGGAGAAATGTTGGATGATTCAACAGTGGTGCAAAAGCTTTTGAGATCTCTACCAGTGAGATATGATGCAAAGGTTTTGGCAATCAAGGAGATGAAGAATTTAGCCAAGCTAAAGATGGATGAGCTTCATGTTATTCTCACGACATATGAGATGTGAACAGAATAAGATTAACCCTCAAAGAGAGAAGCGGCTTTCAAGACATCAAAGAAGGAGAAAGCTAAGATTCAAGAATCAAGTGATAGTTCCAGTGATGATGAAGATGACAATGGAGCACTTTTCATTTGCAAGCTGAAAAGAGGAATAGATAAATATCAAGGAAAATTACCTTTTAAATGTTTTAATTATGGAAAGATTGGACATTTTTTAGCTAGATGCCCAGATAAGGTTAATGATGATGAATAAGAAAAGCCTACATACAAGAAGAATTTCAAAGGCAAATCTAAGAAGGGATTCAAGAAGAAGAGCCTATATTCTAAGGATCCTAGCTCAAGTGAAGATAGTGGAGTCAGCGATTCAGAAGAAGAAGAGATTCTATTCATGGCCATACATGAAGATGATCAAGAAGAAGAAGAGGACGAAGCTGAAGTGAATATGGAAGGAGAGCTCATTTGTGCCTTAGAAGAGTTAGAAGCTATTAAGAAGAAGAATCAAATATTAAAGTCCCAGATTGAGAAAAATGAACAAGAGTCAAAGGAAATGATTGAAAATCTACAAGCACACTTTGAAGAAGCCAAGAAGAATGAAGAAGACCTCATAGCATAGTTGGAAATAGAAAGAAAAGAATGTCAAAGGTATGTTATTGAAACTGTCTCTTTAAAAGAAGATATTAAGAAAGCAGTCAATGATAAAGTAGTCAGTGATTCAAAATTTGAAGATAGAACTAACATGCTGAATAAGATATTGGAAAGTTAAAAATCAAATTCAGATAAGACAAGGATCAAATTTGAAAAGAAAAAGAGCTATGTTGAAGCTCTTACAAAAGAGGAAACAAAAAGGAGAGAAGTGAAGAATACAGAGGACATTCCAAATAAAGAAGGCTGGAGAGAACAAAGCTACAAAAGATAATTAGGTCAGAGATATACAGACAGGTCTTATTTTTATGGCTATTATTTTTATTGTAATGAATATGGTCATAAGAAATTAAAATGTAGAAAAAGAGCTAATAATTTCAAAAATAAGGAAGAGGAAAGTCAAGTAGAGTCAAGTAGAAGCCATAACTCTTTTGCTCCTCTATCAAGATTTGATGAAGAGACCATAGTATGCTACAAGTGCAAAAACTTCAGACACATAGCTTAGTATTGTAAAAGCGTGTTCGAGTCAGTCAAGAAGGATCAGAGCTTCAAAGCTCCATTCATCGAAGAAGGATTAGAGTCTCAAAGCTCCATTCATTAGGAAGAAGGTTCAACCATGTTCATGGCAGAAGAAACAACATGAAGATTCTATGATGGTTTAGAAAGCCCTGCATGTAAGAGGTAAAGATCAGCCATGGTTAATTGATAGCAGATGTTCGAGGCATATGATAGGAGATAAAAGTAAGTTCATTACTCTAAAGAAGATCAATGGTGGTACAGTGAGATTCAAAGATAAAACCACTTCCAAGATAGCCAAAAAAGGTACTTTGAGTTTAGATTATGGTAGAACTAAGACTAAGAATGTTTTATATGTAAAAGGTCTTAAGAATAATCTATTGAGTATTAGTCAAATATGTGATCAAGGATACACATTAATGTTTCATGCTAAAGGTTGTGAGATTAGAAGAAAAGATTCAAATGAGTTGATTGTAGATGCTCAAAGGACAGGGAACAATGTATATGTTTTGTCAGATATCTTCTCAAAGGGACGATCAAAGGATACATTCAAAGATCGGTGAGAGGAGTTAGGAGTAATTTATATTAATTCTTGCCATTGATATTTAGCATCAATTGAGGGGGAGCTAAGTGTTAGCTCTATGTAGGCCCTTTGCTATTGATGTCAAAGGGGGAGAATAATAGGTACAGGTACAGGTGTAGAAAATAAGTATAGGGAACATATACAGGTTGCTATAGGAAGGGGGAGTTACTGTATGTTTTCAGATGATAGTATGTGCAGGTGATAGGATGTGGCAGTTTCAAGATTGAGGTTGCCATCAATGACAAAGGGGGAGATTGTTGGAAATATTGTCATTGATGTCAAAGGTCTAGCATTATTTGTGATAAAGGCCCCATTGCATTTAATTTTATTTGTAATAAATATATCTTGGCTAATATGAGTTAATATTTATTTAATATTAACAAATATATTTTTGGTTGCATATGAGACAAAAGAAGGGCCCATGGAGAAGTCGAAGAGCCACGAGGTAAAGACAAAAGAAGGATGGGATGTATTTTCCCTTGAAGATTCATCTTGGGGAATTCCAAGAGTCACAAAGTGAAGACAAAAGAGTAAGGGCACAATTTCTCATGAAGGGACACTTTGAGGAATACAAAAAGTCACCAAAGATAAGGACGTTTTTGGTCATGAAGGGTCACCACATGACTTTTCAAAGGCTTGAATATGAAGGGTCATACAAGTTTGGCACCATTTTCCATGAGGATTGAAGTGTCACAAAGGGGGAAGGCCAAAGGTCATTTGGAAAGCTATAAATAAAGGATTGAGAAGCCATTTGTAATATGGGATATAGAGGTTGATTTGATATTGTAATATCTAGCTTAGAAGAGTGATTGTGAGAGATGAATATGATTTGTATTTGTTATATCTAGCTTAGAAGAGCAAAGGTGAGAGAGAGGAAAGAGATGTTGTATTGAACTATCGTTTGTTGAGATAGCAACATTGAGGATAGGTGTGTGGTATACACAAAAGGGTTATTGCTCCTATGGGTTGGTGCTCACGAATTGTTGTTGGGTTGGTGCTTAGAAAAGGGGTTGGTGCTCTTGTGAGTTGGTGCTCATGAATAGTAGATGGGTTGGTGCTTGGCAAAGGGGTGTGGTGCTCTTGTGGGTTGGTGCTCATGAATAGTTGCTGGATTGGTGCTCGGCAAAGGGGTGTGGTGCTCCTGCAAATTTGGCTTGCAAATATTGTTTGGGTTGGTGCTCATTCATATACTTGAGATTATTCTCCATGGTTTTTCCCACATTGGGTTTCCATGTTATATTTGGTGTCTCTCTCTATCTTGTGTGGTGTTTATTGTTTGAGTTTTATTGCATATCTTGAATGTTTGATTAAGTAGAATTTGGTTAAAGGGAAGTTTTATAAGATATATGATATACTAATTCACCCCCCATCCTCTTAGTATATCCCATGCTTAACAGGTGAAGTATTATAAGGCAATGGATGTCACTTCAAGATATCACATTAATAAATAAGTGTGATACATGTCTATATTCTTTAAAACACCTATTTTTTTGATAAGTAGCATAGGTAAAAACATTTTACACAATAATTTATTTACTAAATTGAATTTACACATTTATATTATTAACCTTACTATTTATATGTTCATATTCTATGTATAAAATATGAAGAAGAGAATCAAGCTTAGATGCAACATTGACCTCAAAATCATAGACATCATGATTTGATTGGAGGTGATTCTTTTCCAAAATTTGAAGAATGGATTGCTAATGCAGTCAGTAATGCAAAATAAGAAGGTCAAGATATAAAAATGGAGGAAAGTGAGATTTCACAATCTCCACATTTATGGGCTAAGCATTTTAGTGTAATGTGGGCCTATGGTAGTCATTTAAGAGTGGAAGAAAAAGACAAAGGAAAGACAAATTGTGATTGTGTTGTTAGTGATAAATTTCTTTATGAAACTGAGAAGAAATTTTAAGTTGGATTCATCCAAGACATTATTCAAGTGGATTTTGGTGAAAATAATCCTATATTATTAAAATGTAAGTGGGTCCAATAATCCACAATACAATTTGATGAGTACAGATTTGTACATGCAAATACAAGACAATTTTTATAAGAGACATATGAGCTATATGTTTCCCCTCTTCAAATGAACCAATCATTTATAATATATGATGTAAGAATTTTAGGATGGTCATATGTCATTCAAATAGAGTCTCATTCTAAATGAAAATTCATGGAAGTTGTTGATATAATCCCTGATGGGAAATATGTTAATTTATGAGAAAAATTCAAAGAAGTGGATGAAGACGATGATGGAGTGTTTGAAGAAGAGATTTTGATTACCAAAGAATAGATTGGAAGAGAGAATGTATTTTATGTCACAGATGAGGTTGAGGAAGAAAATCAATTAGATGTAGATAGGAGTGATTAGGATTCATAAGTGTCAATATCCAATTGAAATAAGGGATAGTCATATTGATAGTCCAATACCTGAAATTGTAAACATCTTCTTGGTTTTTTACTATAAACTCTTTTTAATTTGTAAATTGAATTCTATTTTAAGTTTCCATTTTAACTTATGCACTCAATAAATTTTTATTGATTCAAGTTGTTGATTTATACATGATTGTTTATTTAGACTTTAGGAAATGAGGAAAAGGATTGTAAGGCACAAATTAGTCAATGATAGTGATCATAATTCTGAAATTTCATTGATAGATTATGTGTTCTTTCATAGAGAAAAAGTGGTCAAGAATAATGAATATTTATCATTTCTTGGTTTGACAAATAAGGAAGTTGTAAATCCACTAAGTAGTATATTATTTATTTAATAGTGTTTTATGAATTTTATAGGCAAGAGATTTATGTATATAAGACACAATATGATATTTTTTTGTTTTATAGGCAAGAAAAAGAGTGAAAAAAATGCAAAGAAAAAATAAAATAGAGGAAAAGATATAGTGTCACCATCTCATAGAAGCCAATGTATTTGTGATTCAACAAATGCAGTTGGTGAAAATAATAGTTGTGATGATGTGTAGCCTAATATAGCATATGGTGATGTGCAGCCTAATATAGCATATGGTGACGTGTAGATTGATATAGCACATGGTGATGTGTAGCCTAATATATCACAAGGTGATGCGCAACATTGTGATGATCTCCTAGCACAAAGTCTAAGAGATATTATTGAAAAAAATTAGAGCATAAGAACAACAGGTCTGTAGATGATTTACTCAACATTAAAGGATGTGTTTGAAGTGAAATCTATGGATACTGGTATAGATCTACCCACTCATGCCACACCTAATGTGGCGAAGGAGCATGAAGTTCTAGTTAATTAAAGTCATGAAGAGAGACTGCTTGCATCTGTTGTGCCTCAGAGTGTACCTATTGCATCTAGAAATTTTGATGGAACTAGTGGATCAACCATAAATATTGGTAGTGGTTTAATATAAGATGTGTCTAATTTTTTCAAAATATAAAGATTGAGTCAAGATTTGTACATATATATAGAGAGGAATGCATAAGAAAGAAAATTAGAATGCAAGAAGCCATTCTTGGTTGAGGTATAGAGAGATGGTGAGCCCATTGGGACAAATGCTACAAAGTGAGACTCCAAGTTGAATGTAAGATGTAGGGCCCATTTGGATATTTTAAAATCAAGTTTTGCAAAGCAAGATCGATGAACTATGGAAAATTTTATAAAAAAATGGAAAATACTTTTGAGACTACTAGTGGACAAATTTTTAGAAAATATTACAAGCAAAAGATGAGCAATTTTAGATACAATTGCTA
Organism: Torreya grandis; assembly: GCA_037957365.1. Taxonomy (NCBI): domain Eukaryota; kingdom Viridiplantae; phylum Streptophyta; class Pinopsida; order Cupressales; family Taxaceae; genus Torreya; species Torreya grandis. The sequence continues at coordinate 246,624 of JARHVA010001946.1, forward strand.
AAAAATTTCATGGAGGAAAAAAAAAGGTTAGAATCCACTCTATCTCCCAAATAGTGGGAGGCATTGAAATAAAGTATGCATTCCAAAGAATATTTGGTAAAGTAACAGAGGCAAGAGAGTAAGAGATATTGTGAGGGATAGATATACATTTGGCTAAGGTAGGTTGTAGGCTGAAATTGATAAATTTATGTCAGTGTATGGCTTTTTGGTTCAATTTACATTTTGTTATTCATTTCAATTTTTTTTTATTGAACTAACTATATGTTTAAATTGACATTGTATTTTAGGTGGAAAACAATAATATAGAAACATGTGCAAAAGATATTGTCAATTATATGGTATCACTAGATCAACCTAGTAAATATAAGAGTGGGATGGTGTAGAAATCTAGTTCATTAACAAAGTTTTCATAGTCATTTGTTAAATACCCAGTAAGAGCCTCTCTAGATCATGTCAACTCAAATTAAGGGTACCAATAGGTAATGAGTTGCATATTTGGTCTCACTCAGCAAGTTTTGTGGTTAGTTGCCTTTGTTAACCCAATAATTTTTTAATGGAATGATCATAAATCCATAGATTCAGCTGAGGTAAGAAGCTCTATTGATCTAATTTCTTCTTGTTTGGCAATTATGTATGCAAATGCCTCTTAATATGTATATTATTGAAATATGAGCATAGGAAAATCCAAACTAGTTTTTTTTATTGTTAGAGTGGTCTAGAAAATGTTCTTTTGGACAAATTTATATCTTGCATTCTTTACTTGAATATTGAATGATTTGTATATTTTTGTGATGATGGTTAAACAACATGAGAGCAATTTTATCAAAGTAGAAGGAAAACAAAAACACCTTCATGATGTCAAAAGAGCTACCGATATTGATAGTGATCATGATGAACTAGATAAGAATATGAAACACAATCATCATAGTTGTGTTGAATTAGTTGAGGTAATATAATAGTTATTTTTTATCTATCCCAATGTTTTGTCATTCTTCATGCTTAAAATGTTATTTTAACTTAATAGAGTTTAACTTGTTGTCAACTATTTCCATAATACTTTCTTCAATCATGTTTTGGAGGGATTTGAGACCCATTTCCTTATTTTGAAACAATCTTCTATTTTGTTCCTTCCAAAGTTCCTAGATTAGAATTGTGGGAATTATCAACCATAAATAGTGATAAGTATAATGTATTTTTATATTGGGCCAGTATTGAAACAAAGTCATTATAACATTGGGAAGGGCACTCTTCCATCATAGCTTCATGCATAACCACCTCCAGCATTCAAAAGAGAGTTGATAGCCAAAATATTCTCCCTTTGACTTGCTTCAACTCTTCCATATCCTAACTTTCCATCAAGACCTTGTGAATCCCCTTTTCTTCGATCGCCATTTTCTTCTAGAATAACCTAGAATCGATTCAAATTTCATTTGCAACTCTATATGTGACCATTAGCATGCTCCATTTTTAAAATATAATGTATGTTTTATATCTCAATATAATGTGTATTTTTGTTTTTTCAGACATTTATTGATAAACTCCAAGAAGGGGATAAATTCCAAGTGTTAGATCCATTTGATGGTATTGTTGTGGGAATTGGGTAGATTCACTCACTATCTATTGTACATGTAAATGTAAATATTTTAAAGCTCACAAGTAACATACCCCTTGTTTTTAAATATGTTAGTGGCCACCATGTGAAAGTTCCTTCTTTCTCTTTTAGATAGACAACTCCATTTATTTTGCCTTTAATGTAAATATTTTAAAGGTCACACGTAACATACCCCTTATTTATAAAGACAAAATAGATGGACTTGTCTATCTAAAAGAGAAAGAAGGAACTTTCACATGGTGGCCACTAACATATTTGAAAACAATAACATAGTTGATGTTTATCATGTACTAGCTGTTAGACAACTTGTCCCACTACTTTATGCAATAGTTTGAATGTGTTGTTCAGGGATATTATTAGTATTTTTTAATCTATTTTAGAGCTATATAAGTAAAAAAGGGCAATGTAACTTACTTTTCTTAGTCACAAGACTGAGAAACATACTTTTTATTAACATATTTTTCAAAGCAAAGACACATATTTCTATCTTGTATCAGTTGTAAAACACCTTTTCTCAATAAAATTTCAGTATTTTGCCTTCTTAATAGTTGTTTCATTATGTGTAAATGAATGATTGATTATGTTTTTCTATGTTTTATGTCATATGTTTTGAAGTCTCGCCATTATTTCATATGTTTGGTGGCACCTGTATCTAATACCCAAATATTTTTTAATTCATATTGAGTTTAAAATTACATTAAGCTATATTCCCTAATGTTGTAAATGTTGATTCATGAAAAATATTCATGGATTCATCATAGTCATGCTCTACATATTGAGTAGAATAATATTTATGAATTTTATGTGGTTTATGAATAAAATTAAGGATAACTACCATATAACATGGGCCATTTAAAAGGCTAATGGCCACATGAATCTAGGACTATTGTTAGTGCTATAATTAGAGGTGACATAATTAGTTTCCAACATAATTAGAGCTTCTCTTATTGTGCCTAATATTAAGTTACTCGTATTACTTAATTGGAGGTGAATTAAGTAATCTACAACCAATTGGAACTACATCTCTTATATTTAATATTATGACTTAAAAAAAATTCATACTCTTATCAACCATAAATTAATGAAGAAGTTATTGGAGTCTTAATTAGTATGGTATGTGATAAATTTAAAATAAGAGTCTAAAATTTGACATCTCTCCACATTTTTTAGATAGATATATTTAAAATATTTGTACTACTACTTATGCATCCAATGGAAGCTAAAAATATACCCTTGGATGTCAAATGTAACAAGTAAAATAGTGTATTCAATGTTTATAATCATCATTTGTAATCCATATTGAAGCCTTTATAAATTCTTCTTTCAAGAAGTGAGCATTTACAATTACATTTATTATATGTTTTTGATATTGTAAGTTTACAAAGAGGGTGCAGATCCCAAGTACAAAAATCCCAAGGGGAAAAAAAATAGGCCAAAGGCCATTAATAGCTAAAAAAAGTGAATAGACAAAAGAAAAATAAGAAACAATAAACAAACTAGGGATTAACCATAACAAAACACTAGTTTTAATTGATCAAATCTTTCCAATCTTCTTTGATGAACTTGAGAAGGTCCTCCATGCTAGCAATTCTTCCTTCTATATCTTTATCTTCTTCTAGGAGGTCTTGCAGAATCAATAGGGAATAAGCCACATGGTAGATAACTCTCAAGAAAATACTGGTTAACACCTTCATTTTATTTTGAAGGGAGCATAAACCCTTCTTCACTTCCTCCAACTCCTTTTCAATATAGTTCTCCTCTTCACTAGTATCCATGAAACCCTCCTTGTCAAAATCGTAAGTGGAGTCATTTAGCTCCTCAAAATAATTGGTTCCCTCCTCTAATTATTGATCAAGATTGGGTTTATCTTTTAATTTACCTATTTCCAATCCTAGTTCTAAGGTAGAGGTATCATCCACAATATGTACCAATAATATTTTCCCCCCTACCAGTCTCCTATATCTCCTAATATTCATCGTTCTTTCTATATAGCTCTAAAATTTAAAACTAGACCCTTTCTCTATAGCCTCCTCACCTTGTTCCTGGGCCTCTAGGTGCTCTTTATCACTGACCAAATTCTAAGGCTCCACCCCACCATTTTCTTAATCTTACTCTTTTCCTGATTGATCTCATAATTGATCCAAATAATCGATTTACTCTTTTTATTGCTAAAAAAGAAGGGTTATTTTTTAGCTCCCACATCCCTTTGATAGGTAGAGAGTGAGAAGGGTCAGATGATCTAGAAGTTACATCTATCAGGGAGGGGCAACCATAGTCTAGCTGAAGAGGGGAAAAGCATTAAAACTTAGGGGATAGGTTTGAAGAATGGGGAACAAGGTTCTTAGAAAAGGGTAGGGAACCACATGGACTTACTCTTAGGGGAATGTGATATTCATTAGGGTCATTGTCATGGGATCTATCTAACACCTGCACTTTTAAAGGCTTAAAGGGACACAATGAAAGGTGAAAGTGATGAAGCCTAAAGATGGGACCTTGGTGGAGCAAAATGGTAGAGGAAGCTAGGTTTTTTTCTAAATATTTTTTTATAGACTTAATAGATGTCTCCAAGGATGATAGGAGGAAGAAGGGAAAGTTAAAAAACACCTTATGATGAAAGTGATTCAAAAGAGTGAAATGTTAATGATAAAATCACTTAAAATGACCTTCAAGGGTAAAATATTTCATGATGGTGAAGCATACTTTATCACAAGGGTTAAGAAAGATCTCTCTATCAAATCCTCCCTACAACTTCACTAACACTTCTCCTTCAATGAATAATTTTTTCAACCCCTCTGGTTCTTGAACTTCGGCAAGTATTTTTATTTTTTTGCCCTCATAGGGTAAACCCATGGCCTTAACAATCAACTCCTCACTAACAACAAACTCTATACCTCCAACCTAAAATTTACAATCACCATCCAACTTGAATTAATCTAAATGGAAATCTTCTCATCATATCCATTCAAACATTCAATAAAATTAGAAATTCCACCTTTATTACATATACCCCAGAGCATAACATCCACTTTTGTTTCATGACATGATAACAACTCAATTATAACTCTTTCTCCTCCCATGATTGAAAGCTTCATCAAATTTTTTCATGACTAAAAAGGGACCCAACCCAAAGTGAACCACCACCAAGGATATTTAATAAAAAGTGAATCAAAAAATCTAGAAGCTTTCGAATCCCACACCCAATCTTTGGTTAAATGCAGGCTGATCCTATAATGATTACACATGTGAAAGAGCTTTCAAGGATTAGCCTTGTGAGAATGTGACTTAATAGACTGAGGCTACCTTGTGTGATATTAATTTTCTTTGATATATTGCTATATTGTAGTTTTTAATAGTTTTTTAATCATATATTACCTCGTGTGATCTCATTATATTATTGTTTCAAAATACTCATAACAAATGTGATCATGACACAATGATGACTCATGTGATATCATTATATTACTATTTTGAAATAATCATAACAAATGTGATCATGACATAATGATGACCAGTGAAATTAGAGAATAAAAATGATTAAATATATTACCAAATTGATTAAAATGATGATTAAAATTAATTACTAAATACACTACCAATGGAGAAAAATTAGTGAATAAAAATGACTAAATAAGTGACAAGTTATCTCTTGACCAAATTTGACCTTTGGTAAAATTTTAGTCAACCCATACATTTATAAACTTTGTATAATTCTATTCATGACCTATAAGAGGTTTCATATTGTTCTAGATGTTTACATGTCCCTAGCCTAGCCTTGGTTCAAGTCTAGCCCTTTGTATTAGTCAAGTAAATGAAAGTCAACCCTAGTCTAACAAAGTCAAACCTATTCAAAGGCATAAATTATGTTAGATTGGTCCTAATGAAGTTTTTAATATGATTTAATATCTCTGTAGGTCATTTAATTATTCTTACCATGTTCAATATGTCAAAAATGCCTTGTGGGGCCATCTTTGAGATAAAAAAGAGGACTTGTACAGATGGAATAGAGAGACCAACATGTCATCAGGTTGTGGTTAACATGGGAGAAGTTATATAAGGTTATAATCAGTCTCCTGATTCAATAATTAGTTATGCTTAGAGAAAGGTAGTTTCCCCTTGTTTTAAGGCCTTTTTGGGCACTTGTACAAAATGGATCATTTCACTTTCAGGTGGAAACATCAATTATGTTCCCTTTCACCTCCTAAAATGTATTTATATGATTTGGTTGTAGATAATTAATATAAAATTTCATTTATTTCTCCTTTTTAATCATTCTTATCTTGGCAAACAAATAAAGGGCAACTTCAAGCACTTGGTATGGACCGTACAGGTGGAATTGGGAGGAGTGATTATATAAGTGGGTGGTAATATAAATGCACTTCATTTTAATAACAATAAATTGAAATTTAGTGCTTCCTCCTTTATAAACAATGGTTAACACTCCAACCAATTTTTTATGGATTTACAACCATGAGGGGGTCTCTTTTTGAGCCTATTTCATGTTTTATTATTTTGGATTAATGGGTTTATGTATTTTAGACATTTATAAATGTTTTTAAAGACATACCCATGCTTATTATTGTTTTGGAAATCTCAAGTACTTGGGAGAGCCCTTATAGGCTTGTACATGCTTGCAAAATGTTTAGTTTGCATCAATAGCCAACTCAGTTGCCTTGAAAATGATTTATCCACATTGGAAAGAGTGTTTTGAAGTTTTTCTAGGGATTATCCTAATGTTTTTTATGTATGGAATAATTTACACTTGTCTTTTGGTGCTAATAACACCTTTCCTTGCATTTTCTTGCTTCCTCATGTTCTCCCTGCCTAGCATAGTCACAAAACATGACCTATAGTAGCATGTTAACATCACTAATGAAATGTGGAGATTTTTGTATGGTCCTTAAATATTTTAGGACTTATTTAATGCATTTAATTCTTGGGGAAAGGACTATATGTGTTACAAACTAGCATACTTGGAATGTGGTCTTAGTCCTGCTTATGTATAGAGAGTGATCATCTATAGCTGGTGTCATAGGATGCAAATATGACTTGAAAAGGTGTTTAAAAATTAATCATATCATTTTTTGTTTTCCTTATTATTGTCTAAGTCCAAACATACTCCTTTATGGTGTTATCTTGACAAGAGGGTGTCAAATCAATGAATGGAAGGTTAGACTATCTTCAAGCCCTTTTGTTTGAAATGACCAAAATAGAGGCCTTAGGGGTTCTGATAGGCATCTCAAATTACATTTACAAAGGGTTTTGAACCCTAAAATTGAATGAGAATGTGGTATCTATATCAAGTAAAGGCTCTACAACGTTTGGAGGAGAAAGAGTGGAGGGAGACCTAAGTTCAAGAGGGTCAAAACCATCCTAAAACACACTAAAATTAGTGGGTGAAGTCTACAAGATTTTCAGGGAGGTTTTACCTTGCAACACCTATTTATATGCCTAAGTTATTCCAAGGGAGGGGAAAATTTTCCAAATGGTCCTAAAGTTACCCATAATCAAGTTGGTCATGAAGGAAGATATATTTAGGTGTAATGACACACTAGGCCTGTACCTTGTTCGTATAATAGGGTAAAGTTGAACCTATAACTAGGTGATTAGGCAGTGGTCATCTAAGAAATTTTGACACTATTTTTGAGCTTTCAAGATGAGTTAAATTTAATGGTTGTCAAAATATTTGATTTGGACAATATTTTCAATCCTCAAGGGAGTGTCAAGATTCCCATGGTGACCTCAACCCCTGTACGAACTGAGATAGAGGTCATAGGAAAATCAAGGACTGAGATATGACTATGTTATTTTAATGATATATGGTCGATTCAAGGTAATAATCATGATTAATAACTTTAAAAATAATCTTAGGAAAGTTACATCTACCCTATGGCCCTAATAAAACCTAGAAGAGTGACCTACATCCAAGCAAAGGAGACTGTGGAAGGCAGTCGGTAGTGATAAGCATTGGAAGTGCTAGTATGGTTTAAGAGCCAAAAGGAATAAATTAAAACTAACCATGAAAGGGATTATATAATACATATATATATATATATATATATATATATATATATTACTTATCATTTTGATTATTCCTCTAAAGGAAGATATCTACAGGAAAATAGCCTTGTTCACTGTGACATTTAGGCAGGGTCCTAGTTTGTGAAGGCAAGATGTGAGTTGGACTACCTAAGAAGGAAGATAGGGTCTCAAGAACATTAATATGACTCATTAAAATCAAATGGATTTTTTATTATTACCAAAAATTTCAAATTACACCCAATGACCCTTCTCTCTTAGTAGAATGTACTCAGTTCATATAGGTTGTAATGTCCCTTACTTAGGGGCTCTCTTATCTGCACAAAAGCTCTGATACCACTGTGATGTCCCTTACTTAGGGTCTCTCTTATCTGCACAAAAAACTCTGATACCAAAGACCAAAGCTCTGATACCACTGTAATATCCCCTTCTAATAGGGAATATAAAACGTCAAAAGCTCTGATCACAATATAAACTTGCAGAATATATTCAAATAAGAATAAACAAATCACAGTATAATCTCTTAATAACAAATCAAGATCTCATTACTTGTTCTTCTGGATGATTACACAATTGAGTCTCTGGCATACAAATTAAAGAATATTACAGTCTGGTCTTAAAACCCTATGTTTTGCAAATCTGGGAGTGAAATCTGAATTTGGAAGGGTCTCGGCCTTTCTGTGTCGACACACAGACGCCGTCGTCGGTCGATATCTCACCGACGTCGGTCTCTGTTGGTCGGCTTTCTGCCGACGTCGGTCCTCAGTCAACCGATGTCGGTCGCTATAAGCCCTCTCTCTGCCGATGTTGGTGCCTGATCGGATCTGTACGGACCTGTACGGACTTAGTACGGCCGCCAACTCAGCACAACCTGTCTGTTGATCCCTGATCTAGAAATCTATTATATCTAATACAGCAGATCTCTCTCTGTATAATTTATTGAAACAAAAACATGAACTAAATCAAGAAATACCTGGAAAGCTCTGTGATAAACTTCTGTGTGAAGTTATCTCTCAAACCTGGAATTCTGTGATAACTTCTGAATGAAGCTATCTCTCAATTTGGCGATAAATCAGCTGATCTTTCACAGCCTCTAAATCACACACAATGAAGAGGGAACATTCTCCACTGCAATGGAATCCTGGAACCCTTGGCTCAGTCTTCACAGAAGAATTTCTTCAATTTTCAATAATCAATAATCTATGCATAATCAATAATGGCCTCCATGTGAAACCCTTATACCCTCAAAAGATATGCTTGCCCTAATTAGGGTTTCTTAAATTAGCATTAGGGTTTCTAATTTAAAATTAGACCAAATAATTAATATTTGATTAAATCAATCAAATATTAATATCTCCCTCAATATACGTCGGATCCTCAAACCGATCGAAGCAGGTGAATCAGGGAGTGATTCTGCACATGACCATACCAAAATAAAGGTGCTCCACTGCATATCAAATATCCCTAAAAAGTAGGAGCTCAGGCTCAATGCATCTGAAATACCCTGAATGAAAACCAAATGTAGAAATTCTATGAATCAAAGTCAAGCCAAGCTCCATTATGACCCTCTATCCATCATATTAGCCTACGAAGGTCACATAATAAGCTAATCATCAAACCTGTCAATGTCCATGAAAAAAGGGACATGACAATCCACCCCTCCAAAAATTGCTTGTCCCCAAGCAATCTCGAAACAATGAACTACTCGATCCACCTGGATCCCAAATGTAGTTATGCTCTGCACTGCTGTGAATTAATGCAAGTACCTGTAACATCAACAGAAGTAGAACAAAGAGGAACCCATAATCAAATTGGCGAACACAACTCAACCAATCTCTGAAATCACAACTGCCCTGGATGTGTCGATACTGTAGATTGTGTACTTGGCAACTGCAAATCCTATCTACAAAAGATGGTGTTAATCCATCCCATAACTGATCCCTCTGTAATGGTGGCACAACCAACTGTACCATACTATCAAATGTGTGAGAAGAATCAATATGGAGACTCGACTCCACTGGTATCTCAAACCCCTCAGAATTAGGTACTCCCAAGTCCTGAACCGGTGTGTCAGCCTCAACAACATGTTCCTCAGCTACATCTATAGGAACGTACTCACCAACAACACTCAATGTACTAACCTCTGAGTCTGGGGCTGGTGAAGACCGTAAATGCTCTAACTCCATGGTCATCTCAGCCAAATGAAATTGTGACTCCTCATAAGCTAACTGCGTAGTCTCAAGAATCTCAGAAGTCACCTCTAGCTGCTGAGTAAGCTCACTCACCTTATCTTCCTCGACCAACAATGCATCATATGCTGTGCTACCCCACTCCATAAGATAATCTCTGTCGGCGACCAACTGCATATAATCCTGTCTCAGAATCTGGATAGCCTCCCATAAAGAGTGGATCTCTGTCAAGGACAAATAACTACCTCCCTGCTCGATGCTAGTAGGAGAACCCCATCCATATACTGCTAACAACTAATGAGCATCATCAAAATGCTTGCAAGCAGTAGCAATGTCACGCTCACTAACTCTCAGCTGACTAGACACATGGTGGCACTGGCTAGACTGTCTCCTACAATCCTCCTCTGATGCATGGTCCAAAAGAGTAGACTCAGAATCACTGATCTCTGGAGTACTACCATCCATACTCTGTGAATCAACTCTATAGCTCATATCAACATACGGAGTATCAACAACTGTAGCATCACTGTCTAACTCCTCCATACTGAGAGAAATGGCTGGTGAAACTAAGTCCTCAAAACTGTCCACTGCAATCTCCTGAGTATCATCTGCAATAATCGGATCCTGGGACTCTTCTACAATCTTTGTCATAACTGAGAGATCATCAACCCTCAATGCACTAACATCTGAGCACCCCTGTACACTCTGAGTGCAAGCATCAAACTCATCCTCATCTTCACTATCTCCTATCTCATAATCATAATAATCATGGGACATGCTACTCTTTCGTCGAAGTGATCTGTAGTGCTCTCTCCTATGCTTAACAAAGCGATCAAAAGGCAACAACTTCTGAATTCGAGGTGGTACTAACTCCCACTCCTCCTTCGCTGTCATATACCGTGCGGGTTTGTTTTTGGATGTAGGATATGAAAGAATTTCATTCATCCTCTTCTGGGTTTCATCCAACTGCTTCAAACTGTGTTCCAGCTTCTTCATATCATTGTCCCACTGTTTCTGAGTATATGAAGGCATCATGATCCTTCACTGATTCAGTCTACCCAAACTACCCAACAGGATGGCAAGACATTAGCTCTGATGTGCCCCACAGGATGGCAAGAATTTGGCTCTGATACCACTGTAATGTCCCTTACTTAGGGGCTCTCTTATCTGCACAAAAGCTCTGATACCACTATGATGTCCCTTACTTAGGGGCTCTCTTATCTGCACAAAAAACTCTGATACCAAAGACCAAAGCTCTGATACCACTGTAATATCCCCTTCTAATAGGGAATATAAAACGTCAAAAGCTCTGATCATAATATAAACTTGCAGAATATATTCAAATAAGAATAAACAAATCACAGTATAATCTCTTAATAACAAATCAAGATCTCATTACTTGTTTTTCTGGATGATTACACAATTGAGTCTCTGGCATACAAATTAAAGAATATTACAGTCTAGTCTTAAAACCCTGTGTTTTGCAAATCTGGGAGTGAAATCTGAATTTGGAAGGGTCTCGGCCTTTCTGTGTCGACACACAGACGCCGTCGTCGGTCGATATCTCGCCGACGTCGGTCTCTGTTGGTCGGCTTTCTGCCGACGTCGGTCCTCAGTCGACCGATGTCGGTCGCTATAAGCCCTCTCTCTGCCGATGTCGGTGCCTGATCGGATCTGTACAGACCTGTACGGACTTAGTACGGCCGCCAACTCAGCACAACCTGTCTGTTGATCCCTGATCTGGAAATCTATTGTATCTAATACAGCAGATCTCTCTCTGTATAATTTATTGAAACAAAAACATGAACTAAATCAAGAAATACCTGGAAAGCTCTGTGATAAACTTCTGTGTGAAGTTATCTCTCAAACTTGGAATTCTGTGATAACTTGTGAATGAAGCTATCTCTCAATTTGGCGATAAATCAGCTGATCTTTCACAGCCTCTAAATCACACACAATGAAGAGGGAACGTTCTCCACTGTAATGGAATCCTGGAACCCTTGGCTCAGTCTTCACAGAAGAATTTCTTCAATTTTCAATAATCAATAATCTATGCATAATCAATAATGGCCTCCATGTGAAACCCTTATACCCTCAAAAGATATGCTTGCCCTAATTAGGGTTTCTTAAATTAGCATTAGGGTTTCTAATTTAAAATTAGACCAAATAATTAATATTTGATTAAATCAATCAAATATTAATATCTCCCTCAATATATGTCGGATCCTCAAACCGATCGAAGCAGGTGAATCAGGGAGTGATTCTGCACATGACCATACCAAAATAAAGGTGCTCCACTGCATATCAAATATCCCTAAAAAGTAGGAGCTCAGGCTCAATGCATCTGAAATACCCTGAATGAAAACCAAATGTAGAAATTCTGTGAATCAAAGTCAAGCCAAGCTCCATTATGACCCTCTATCCATCATATTAGCCTACGAAGGTCACATAATAAGCTAATCATCAAACCTGTCAATGTCCACGAAAAAAGGGACATGACACAGGTAGGTTGAGAAACCCTTGGCTTAAAGGAGTAAACATGAGAGTTTCACTAACAAGAAAGGTTTTAGTTGATTTAAAAGGTTTAAAAAAAATTAAATAATCATTAATAGTATATATAAACAGATTATTATCATGAAGGATATTTGGGAGAAGCATCTATAAGGAGGTTTGATCAAAAGTATGCAAAAAGTAGGGTTTTTACTCCCTTTTTTGAGGAGATTGAGATGGTTAGACCCAAAAACCATGGAATTTGACAAAATAATCTGGTAAAATTTGTAATTTTCACCTTTTTAATCCTCCAAAATATTAATTTTTAAAAAAAAATAGGGATAATACTCTTTTTTTGTCTCAGAGGTAAGGCACTCCCTGCATGCACAAGAATGGCAGTTTTAGGGAAAAGTGAGGAATGGTGAGCCAAAGATAAATTAGATTAGTAAATAAGGTTTAAATATATGGATAACACATGGAGGAACATATTTTATAAGGTTGGAGTGAAAATAAGGTGGTCTGGACAAGAAGGTCTGCAAGTAGACCTAGTGAGGAAATATGCAAATCTAGTTCCAAATGTAAATCCATTACAATTTATAGCCCTTGAAAATAATTATAGTGTTTTAGATAGTTACTATTATAGTTTAAATTATGTTTTCAATCTATGATAATTCATAGTAAGTTAAAACATTAGTCACGTAGCTCAAAAAATGCAAGCAGGCTCATTGGCAAGGTGTAGGCCTTGTCCCAAAGTAGGGGTCATTTCCATTTTAGCTCTTGGTGATCTATCTAGTGATTGGAGTATGTTTATAATATATAAAAAGAGGTGATACAACCTTTTTTTGGAAAGTAAACTCTCCAATAATCCTTTTTTTCTCCCAAGTTGTGATTAGACCCTCATAAGAAACATGAAAATGACTCAAAGAGCAAATTTGGATGCTCATATCTCTCATAAAACTTTTCATGTCATTCTGAGATATTCAAGGAAGTTTAAGGGGGTTATTAAGAATCCATAAGTGTCATTTTATCAAAATTTCAATGTCTAACCTTTATGAACAAATGTTAAGAGTACAAACCACTCAAAACCCTTGCAAACCCTACATAAGGACCTGATTGAGAAGAGGAAGTAAAGAAAGCATATAGATGAAGGGAAAAGCCCATGAAAACAATTTGATGATGTATATTACAATCCTAATATTATTCACATGTAACTTAGGTGTAAAAAGCTATATGAAATAGGGAAAAACATGGCTTATTTTGACCTTTTTGTGTGTTTTTTAGGCTTGGGAAGGTTTCAAAAGACTAAATAAATTTTAAATGGAATAATATGACTTATTATAAGTCATAATGGTCATTATATCAGGTATATCAACTCCTCAGTGTGCTTATTATCTCTCCCATTTCAGCTAGTCTAGTGAGCTAGCTAGTGAACACTTAGAGAAAGTGGTGAAAATCAACTAGAAATGCCTCTTAATTTTTTTTTTAAAATTGATGATATGGAAAATTTTGAAAAGTTTAATCCCTCATTTTTCATGAATTATTTTTAAAAATTGGAGGTTTTTTAGTGTCAAGTGTGGGAGGTGCATGGAGAGGAGCCATTTTGAAACTGCCAAGAATGATTATGCATGGCCAAAGGAATAGGAATGGTCAGGGGATAATCCAATGCATGTGAGAGATTGTTTATAACTCCTCATAATAAAAACCATCATAAAACCTAGCCATTTATATTTATATGGATTTTTTTTGAAGCCAAATCATGAAGATAGTTTTCTATGCCAAATCTAAAGGTTTTATGGCACTTTCACCATTCTTATGATTTGTTTTGGACAAGTATACCTCTTGACATTACATAGATCAACTAATTTATATTTAAGATGAAATTTTAACCAATTTTATTAGGGTGACACATGTCCAAGTGACCTTTGGACTTCCCTTTGCTTGATTCTCCTCTCAAAACTATAAATATGAATTTTTTTCACTCTTTTTAGTATCCTCCATTGGTTATTGGGGAAAATATAGACAAATTTGTATTTTGAGGACTCTCAAAGAAATATACAAGTGATTTTTCCATTAACATTTTGTTTTATTGAGTATTGATTTGAAACTTGGGTATTTTCTTAGTGAAAGATCTTCTTTTCTAGCATGTCAATGTTGGTTGTCTACCAATTTTCAGAAAGGGTGTTATTACAAATCCTTGTTAGTATTATTTTATAAGTATTTAGGTTTATTATTAGTGGTTCATGATTGTATCTATTTATGGAATCATCCATTACCATCCTAATCATCAAAGACCTTGAATCTAACTTATGAAACACTTATGTGACAATGCATCCTATGTTGTGAGTTTGTGTCAGGTAGTCTTGTTTCTCTTTAAGTAGTGGATATTTAGTCTAGTAGGAGGACACTATATGTTATTGCATCACATTTTTTTGTTTTATTATTTATTTTTCCTAATCCATTTTCATCTACAAGTTGATAGCTATAGAAGAGATCCAAAGAGTGCATCAAGGGAACTAGCCCTTCTAGATATTCACCTCTCAGTATTGTCACCCATAGCAAGAGGGATGTCTCCATAGTGCCACTTGGATGAGGAGAGTTAAGAATCTACTAAAGGGTGTAAATACAAGTGTCAATATTTTTTGGCATGTTTGGTGGGACTTCCAATTCCTATAAGATTGTCCAAGATTGGTGATGATCTTGACATAGTTGAAGCTACAAGAGCATCCACATTTAGTACCTGGTGACTCCATTAAAGATTTCTAGTCTTTTTTTGATGGCCAATTCCTAATTTCCATGACAATGGTAACCACTAGGCCTTTTTCTAAAGATACACCTTTTGAGTTTGTACAACTACCTCCATATTCTACCAAAAGGTTCAGGTTTGTCAATACCCATCCTTATTCCAGAGATTTGGTGTTTAAGAAGTCTAAGTTTTGGTTTCATTAAACTCCCAAAACTTATAAATATCATTCCAAGATGCATAGGAATTATCATTTTGTTTCTTTCACTAGATCTTCCCATTTGAATCTAGCCCAATGTGATCAAATTCTAGGAGCATCCCTTTAGAGTGTTCCATCTTTTAGTGGGGATGGTCCTATTACTGCCATTGAGCATATTAGAAACATAGAAAACATTTTTAATATCCGCATCATTACCAAAGATAATGTGTCTATTATATTTTTGGCTTTGTCCTTTAAAAGTAAAGTTTTGGATTGGTATGGTACCTTACCTTGAAACTCCATTGGCACATGGGATGAATTGGGAGAAATATTGACTAAGAGATTTGGGGAGAAGAGTGACCACTTATCTCTAGTTGAGAAATTGAATATTATTAAGAGGTAAATACATGATTTTATGTATTATTTTAACACTAGATTTCAAAAAACATGGGATGGATCCAAACTCTTGTGAGACCTACTACAAATTATGCATTTGTGTATTACCTAAAAGCATTAAATAGTGATGTGTCTATGATGATTTAGTCTATGGGTGGGAATACACTCCCTATTTCCTATGATATATCCATAAATTCTAAGAATTTCCTTATCCAAGTAGGGAAGATTACTCTTAGGCCTCCCATGCCATTGTTCCCTGATTTGTAGCCCCCTTGTCAATTTGCATCACCTACCTTGGCTCCTTTGCCTAGCAAATGAGAAATCTGCTATTGTTCCTTCTAATGAAATTCATGAAGTCAAAATATTTTTAAAAATTATTACTAATGAGTTGGTGTCCCTCAATAAACAACAACCCCAAGGATATAGATCATACCAATCCTATAATTAGTTTAGACAAACCAATAAACATGTTTTCCAAGGTAAAACTCAAGGACAAGGTCAAATCACCCAAGCTAGGCCTTATCAAAGCTATAATCCTAATGCTTACTCATTTTATAAATCCATTATTACCACTATAAATAACCTTGTCTAAGAATATCCACGTTATCCATGTTTTGAAAAAAACTAAGAGCAAGTTGCTTATGCAAATGAGATGCAAAACCAAACCATGGCAAAGCAAGGAAACCAAGTACCACAAGTTTCAAATCTTTAGATGTCAATGCAACATGGGATGGAAAATGACCAAGTGTAGTCTAATTATACTCTTATCAATCAATTGGATGGAGATTTTTATGACATAAATCATTTGGTAAATCCAAGCAACATCAATGCTAGTGTATCTTCCAACACTAGATCCAAAAGGAGGGTTGTTACAGAAGCTCAAGGGGCCAATCAAGGACCTATTTTGATCCCTGAATCATCTCCAATGGTGATTGGGTATAATAAAACTCATAAATTACAAGAAAATCATATATTTCCAAACATGAATTCAACTCCTACACCTCCATCTCCACAAGCTACATCATAAAGTGCTAGTGCTCCCAAAGAGATTCCTAAAGTAAGTAATCCTTCCACCAATATGGTGGACTAGATGAAGAAGCTTCACATAAATGTCTCATTTTTGAACTCTCTGATAATACTAGGGTAGAAATATATAGTCCAAAAGGAATTACATGGATTGGGTGAGCAAGTTGGACCATCTAGAAGTGATAATGTGGTTCTAGTTAATGGAGCTCAATATATTGATCGTCAAGTGAAAAAGAATGAGAAAACTCATCCTTTCTATATATATATATATATATATATCTAATAATTGGTAATTTCTTGGTTCAAAACTATATCATAGATAGTGGGGATAATACTTCATTCATGCCCAAATGTATAGTGGATAAACTAGGCCTCAAATATGAGCCAATGACTAAGGGAGTCAAGAAATTGGATGGATCACCAGCCAAGAATTTAGGGATTGTGAAAGACTTGAATATAATCCTTCATGATTTTCACAATTTTTATATTCCTCATGATGTGGTGGTGGCATATTTACCTCCATACTTTTCCCTTTGCTTGTCAAAAGATTTTATAGCTAAGATAGGTGGGTATTTGGCATCTAATTGGTCCTATATGGTGTTTAGGACAAAGTATGGTACTAAGATGAAAATTGAGTGAGAAACTATTCATAAAATTCACATGGAACCATACTCTCCTAAGGTGGTAAATTTTGAATATGCCATCATTGATGAAGATGGACTTCACATTGACCAATCTCCATCATCTTCCCTTGAGGGAGTTTCTTATTTATTCCTAGATGAATGGGGAAATGAACATTATGAGCATGATACTTAAAATTTTATTGAATAACATGGTATTAGTGTATAATATATGCATGAGAAGGACTCCTTCATACCCAATCTATTGAAACAAAGTGAAGATGTGAATGGTTTATGGCATCTCTATTTTGATGGGTCTAGAAGCAAGATTGGGGCAGGTGGTGGAGCAATGTTGGTTTCACCCACTAAAGAAAGGTAATATTAAAACTTTATATTTAAATTATCATTTAATTGTAACGTATTATAATATCAAGCCATTATTCATGGCCTTAAATGGGATAGAAAAATATGAGTTAAGGAACTTCAAACATATGGAGATAGTAAGCTTATTGTGAATCATGTTAGAGGGAAGAATTTGAACAAGAAATATTTGCTTAATTCATACAACCATAGAGTTTGGGATATTGTGGAGCATTTCCAAGCCTTCAACATCACAACCATCTGAAGAGAGTATAACAAGCATACGTATAGGTTAGCATCTATTGGAGCTCAATTTGATGTTTCAAGAGGCATAAAAGAAGACAAAAACCAACCTCATCTAAAGGTGATTGTTAGGCCCTCCATACCGGATAATGTCACTCATAGGTAGGTTTTTGAGAGTGACCAGAAAATAGATGTTTTCTTATAATAGGAGGTTGAGTTCTCTAATAAAAATCAGTCCAAGCTACAACACCAATATGGAAGGTAGATTGTCCAATTAAAGTCTAACAAGCTTCCCAAAGGCCTAGTGACTCTTGAGGGCATATTCAATGATTATGACTAGATAAATAAGGAGAAGGTAAGTATGTATACCAAGAAACAAAAATATGAGATGGTATAAATATTTACATATTAGCTTCTTGCACTTGGAAAGGTATGCACTAGTCAAGAGAGACATGCTTTCATTGAGTTATGTAAAGAGTTTAGTGATATTTTCGCATGGGAGTATAGTCATTTAAAGGGTTTTGATCCAAGCCTAGATCAACACACCATAGAGATAGATGAAAATTACAAGCCTATTAAGAAAAGACAAAGGCCAATCAACCCTAATATTGAACCCCTCATGAAGAAAGAGCTCACTAAGTTGATTGAGTCTAGAATCATCTTTCCTATCAAACATTCATCTTGGTTGGCTAACTTAGTCCCTGTTAGGAATAATAATGGGGAGATCAGGTTGTGTGTGGAGTTTAGGGACTTTAATAGAGTATCTTTGAAATATAATTATCCCTTCCCTTCTATGGAGCAAATTATACAAGTTGTGGTAGGTAGTGAGAGGTTTTCTCTCTTAGATGGGTATTCTAGGTAGAATCATATTTTGGTGAAAGAATGTGACCAATACAAGACAACCTTCACTACTAAATGGGTTACATATGCCTATATGAAAATTCATTTTGGATTGTCAAATTATGGAGCTATTTTTTAATGTGCAATGGATATGGATTTTGAAGGACTAATCAATGACATTGTATTGGTATATCTTGATAATGTGACAAGTTTCTCCAAGGATGCAAATGATCACTTGAAGAACCTAAGGAAAATTTTTGAATGTGTAGAGATTTTGGAATCTCTCTAAAACCAAATAATTTTGTGTTTTTTGTCTATTAAAGAAAACTCCTAGGACATATTGTCTCCAAGAGAGGTTTATCCATTGAACCTAAAAGGGTGAATGCCATATTCTCATTGTCTTTGCCTACACATAAGACACGTTTTCAAAGTTTCTTTGGTAAGATAAATTTATTAAGGAGATTCATTCCTAAATTTTATAACTTGGTCAAGCCTCTAATCTCCATGCTAAGGAAGGATGAAGTGTTCACTTGGATAAGAAGAAGAAAGGAATTTTTTGAAGAAATCAAACAAGCCATTGCCCAAGCTCCTACTCTTACAAGTCCAAATTTTTCCAAGTATTTCAATTTTTATACTTTTGGGAATGAAGAGGTAATATATGCAATGCTCACTCAAGAAAATTATGAGAATTTGAAACAACATATTACCTTCTTTAGGCAAGGTTTAGAAGGTTATGTGATAAGATATACTTATGTTGAAAAATTAGTGATTTCAGTTATTATGAGACTAAATAAGTTTAGACACATGCTATAAAATAAAAAAATTAATATACTTGTGCCTCATCCTAGTGTCAAATACTTTATATTGAGAATCATTTGAATGAGAAAAGGGCAGGTTGGATCACCAAAGTGATGGAGTATGATGTGGAAATCAAGCCAACCAAGCTAGTGAAAGGAAAAGGGTTATGTGAACACATTGATTCAGATTTGAAGGACCAAAGAGAGGTTGGTTTGACACTACATGATGACCTTATATCAGTTGTAACTTATTCCATGAGGATTTTAAGACAAGACATAATCCATTTCCTTCAAACTGGTGAGTGTCCACAAGGTCTTGATAGAGCTAAAATAAAGTACTTTAGGTTGTAATCTATTCCCTATGTACTTGTTGATGGAGAGATATTTAGGAAGGAATTTTTAGGTGTGATATTGAGGTGTTTTGATTTGGATTAGATTGATAAAGTACTATTTGAGTTCCATGATGGACCAGTTTGTGGTCATTTTGCTCCAAGAACTACAATTGCTAGTATTATGAGGGCTAGATACTTTTGGCCTAGCTTGTTTAAATAAACCCATGCTTGGGTAATAAAATGCCAAAAGTGTGTTATTTTTTATGGAAAACATAATCTAGCTACCTTTCCTCTTCATCTAATCCAAGTTGAGCAACCCTTCATGCAATGGGGTTTGGATTTTATAGGCCTAATCAATCCACCTTATAGTGCTGGTCATAAGTGGGTGTTGATTTCCATGCCATTGATTACTTTATTATATGGGTGGAGTATATATCCCTTAAGTAGGCAAATGAAATCTCAATCCTAGAATTCTATGAGGGTATAATAACTAGGTTTTGAGCTCTTTCAACAATCATCTCAAATAATGCATTAGCTTTTCTAGGAGAAAAGACAAGTGACTAGGCTTTGAAGCATGGCATGTATATTAGAACCTCATCCAACTATTATCCCTAAGGGAATGGACTAGTTGATTCCATAAACAAGAATATAATCAAGATCATAAAGAGGAAAATTGAGGAGATTGAAAGGACTTAGCACTCTAAGTTGAAAATAGCCATTTGGGTTGATATGATCACCCCAAAGAGAGAAATTGGAAACTCACCATACACACTTGTCCATGTAGGGTAGGTTAGGTTACCCATTTCACTTGAGTTACTAGCTTTAAACCTCACCTATTAGCTATAATTGATGGAGAATGAGTGCATAGAGGTTACGTTATGTGAGTTAATGGATCTTGAGGAGATAAGAGATAAATCTATGCAAACTATGACCACTCACCAAGAGAAAAAAAAAGAAGTATTTTGATAAGAAATCCATGCCAAGGAATTTCAAGGAAGGAGACATTGTCATAAAATGGGATGAAGATAGAGCAAAACTTGGGAAATGTTGATGACAAAAATTATGCTTGATCTTAATCAATCAACAATGGGAAGTTTCAAGCTGTGGGACAATGCGGCTTGAAACAACCTCCAAATTTTAAAGAAGTTGGTCTCTTCTATTTTATCAAGTGTTGGGGGAAAAGGGATAGGAGATTAAATAGAAACACAAATACAGGAATTGAAACCTAACTATGTCAATGTACCTGAGTGTAATCCTAATCCTAACCTGAGCACAATGAGACTATTATATGATTCAATTACATTTAAGAGCAGACAAGTGCATGATCAATGTAAAAGATTGGAATTAAAAAAATAGAGGCTCACAATAGGGGAGTCTTTTGCTGAGATACAGGAATTGTCAACAAAGGCATAGTGTTCAATCTTCTTAATAGAATATTCTAATCACAGAAAAGGCGCAGAAGTCATGGACAGTTATGTATAACTTTAAACTCTAGAAAATGAGATAAAAGCAAATAACATTTCCAATCACAACACTAGAAAATCTATAGTATAGACTACTTTGAAAATGACACAAATAATGTCAACAAGGGCATAGTGTTCAATCTTCTTATTGAATCTTCCAGTCATACAAAAGATGCAAAAACACACACAGTCATATAAACCTTTCAACTCAAGAAAATGAAACAAAAGAAAATGATATTATTGGTCAAAACTCTGAAAGTCTAAAACTATAGAACTCCCCCCCTTCTTTGATTTTACAATTCTTCTTATATAGCTTCGAATGTCACCTTGCATCACTTTCTTTCCCATGTAATTCCACTCCATCCTTCACTCACAAGGGACAAAACAAATGGTGCCTTTAATGCTTTGAATAAATCTTGGTCTTATCAAGAACTGCCCTGATTGCGGCATGGTGATTTATGTCTATTACCTCCCTTAGCCCTTGAATTTCCTCATTCCATCACCTGTTTGGCCACTCAACTATCTATTCTGCCTCCACTTATAGAGGACAAAAAGATGGCATCCTCAATGCTTGTAAGCCCTAAAAATCTACCCAGTGCACTATTCTATCTACCTAGAATAACTCTCACTGAGATTTCCATCCATCTTTGCTTGTAACAGGTAGATGGGCACTCTATTTTGTTGAAACGGAAGAGGACACTTAGTCAATTCATGAAAATTCTCCCTTTTGATCTAGAAGGCACCGAATGATGACACTTGGCCGCTTCTACTTTCTTTATATTTTGTTGAGGAATGCTCTGCCTTTGACACCTATTGCAATCTACTTCTCTATATTATGCAGCTTTATTAAAACAAAACTCACTGCGTTCCTTGCTTGGGCAAATTTTTAGGAAAGAATGGATGCACATGGCAGTCTTCATTTATTGACACTCAACGCTTCCTTAGTCCTTTGAAGTAACGTTTAAGACCCACCACAATCTTCATTTGGTAATTAGGCTCGAAGATGGTCTCTTAGAAATTGACATGTGGCGATCTCTGCTACTCCTAGGAAGATATGTGGCATCTTCTGCTCCTTCTAGGGGGACGTGGCATCTTCCACTGCCTTTTGGGGATGGAGTAGAAAGGGACTAGAGAGTGACACTTGGCAGCCTCCACTACACTTCATCACTTAATAAAAATGAAATGATGCATTTATGCATTGAATTAAAGCACTAGACCCAAGCATTTAAACAAAGTCTCTCGATAGTCGACATGTGGTGACTTCCACTGCTTCTTCAAAAAGGTAGTTCAGGGTCTTCGTAACTGCCATCTAGCACTTTCTGCTCTCTATGCTACTTATTCCATTAAAAGTCTTTACCAAAGGTAGAATGAAACATGAGTGCCTCTATAAGACTCAGACACTGACATGTGGTGTGTTTCGCTTAATCCTTATTAGGTATGTGGCACATTCTGTGGCCTTCCCAAAAGTTACAAAAAGGGCTTCGGGGGACACCAACTGGCTAGCTTTGTAATTTAGAAGGCAAAACCTAGTGACTTCTGCTTGAACTTGATACTTGGGAAAAAATGGGATGAAGGAAACAAGAAGGGGAAAAAGACCCATCCTTAGAGAGTGACACTTGATAGCTTTTGCTGCACTTTGACACTTAGGCAAAATAAACCTACCCTCTGCTTCAAAACTCTACTATGACGTCCAAGGTGCGTAGGAACCAAAATTGCAGTTCTCAAACCAAAATAAATTAAATACGACATAGAGTAAGAAATTTCTCTATAGTTATTGTTGACCTTCAAGACTTTTGAGCCTGCTAAAAAAGAATCTGACTCCTGCTCGTTCAAAATTTCAAAATTGTGGAATTTATAGCTTCAAAAGAGCTATTTGGTAGATAGACCACTCATGGTCAGATAATCCCTGCTTTCTCTATAATTCAAAAAAGGCTAGATCTAGGTTAATGAGATCTTTGTGTGAAAATGTTTATAGGATCTAGATAGTGGCTTTCAACATGAATTCAAGCTAGAAAATAGGAGTCAGAATAGTTTAGACCTTTGAGGCTGAGGAATCATCTCACAAGTTTTGGAAAACTATCTGATCCCTTTGTTTAGCCAACAGTAATGGTTGAAGTTGATCGACCATCAAGACCATCTCTGCATCCGAGAATAGGGAGGGAAGGCCCAGTCACACCAGATCTTCAATATGATGCCTCATCTCACTGATGCCTTATTTCATGATCTCCAGATATCTCTTACAACTGTTCGCTATGGAATTATGACTGAGCTCCTCATTGACCCATTTTGTGGCAGCCATTCTATTAGGGATCCCCACGGCTACCAATGTCACATCCCTTGTGTCATAGAGCTTCTCCAATAGTGAATCGGAGTCTATGACTCTTCTGGAGATGGTGGCCAGAGTGTTCTGTACTGAATTATCCACCCTTTTACACAGTTGCTATGTGTTGAGTAGGAAGGTGAAAAATGGCCTGAGCTAGATAATCTCTAAAGAGATTCTCTCCCATGCTGACTTATAGAGCTCTTTCACTAGCTACACCACTCTGACACCTCTTGGCCTATTGGCTAGGTCAATCGCCAGTTGCACTGTCCTCTATTGCTCTACTTGGATCTGGGCTTGCAAAGCTACAACTACATTCTATTCTTCCAGCAGCCTTTGCTATGATTAGGTAACTTGTAGTTGGAGTCCTTCAAATATTCCCTATAATGTTACATTTTCCCACCTTAGGGCTATTGCTACATCTTTGGCAAGTGTGAGCTCTACTTTCAATGAATCTATCTAGGCCTGGACTACCCGTTGAGTTTGGAGGGAAATAGTATCTTGTAATTATTTATGCATACTAGTTATTTCATTATTCTTCTTATTTATCTCTTCGACCAAACTATTATAGTTTGCCTTTTCTATGGCCAAGTCGGCCTCCATCTTTTGTATTCTTCTTGATTTCTTTAAATAATATTCTTTGACCATAGAAGTGGATTCAGTAAGTAGCTCGCTTGGTCTTGGGGCCTGAAGAGGGACATGTCGATGGCCACTGCATTCATGGTGTAGTTTTCTAGCTGCATTTGCTCACTTGGCTTAGCAACGTTGGATGAAAAATGGGTCACCATCAATTACTATTGAATAGGGTCAAATTGTGACCACAAATGTGGAATGGCTAGGGATTTATTCTCTATAATTCACTTCTCCAACCAGGCTTCTCTTGCCTTCCTAGCAGCATCAGCATGTGTCTGAAAGGTGGAAGGGGATACAATATATCCCCCTATGAAAGGAAATCCTTGTGGTAGGCCATATTGGAGAGCCATTGGTTAGCTAGGGGTGAGTTTAAGGGGCATCTTTCTAGGGATAGAGGTAGAGAAATGGGGTAGTGTTAGGGCCAAAGGTACTGATGATGGGGTGGCTTGCGAGATGGGAATGGCAGAAGTGGTAGGAGGTGTTATCTGGCTGGGTGGAGGCATCATGCTGGTAGGGTGAGGAATAGATTGAGAAAGAGGAGGGGATGTAACACTTACCTAGGGGAAAGTCACAGTGCTCTACACTGGGCACTGTGAAGGCTCCTCTTCCTCCTCTGGATCTAATTAGAACTACACCCTTCTTTTTTTGGGCATCTCTACCTCTGACTGTGTTTATCTCCCTTCTGCCTTAGCTATTATCAGTGGCACATGTGGAGAACTAGGAACTTCAATTACTCCTGATGATGTGGAGGCTTATGGTGGTGAAGACACCACACTTATTTGTTGTTATGTGGTAGCTACAGCTTGCTCTAAAGTCTACGGTTATTGGCTTGGTCATGCTCTAGCTGCTTCCTCTACACCAAGTGTCAGTGGTTGGCTTGTTTCTAGGCTAGACACAGGGGATGGATGCCATTCATCCTAGAGTTCTTCCCACTTGTCATCTGATTCTACACCTCCAAAAGTGTGGGTGGTTTGGGAAATGTCTTGCCTATATTTCTAATAGGCCTCAATTTTCTCTACGTCTGAACATTTTTTCCTTAGCATCCTTCTCAAACCAGAGGTCATCTTGACCTTGGGATCGTAATCCCTCTATTTATAATAGAAGGTCTCCCATGGCCTGTCTAATGGGAGGGGTAGGTCTATTAGCTCAACATAGAGACCAGGGGCATCTTCAGTAGGGTTTTTCCTGGTTTCCCAATAGGGGTAGCTTTCATGCACAATCTTGGCTCTAATTCTATTTGTTCTCACTACGGAGGCTATGTAATTAGCTGGGTCATAAACCCACTTGTCCTCAACCAACAAGAACCCCAGGAAGGTCAGTTTCCTTAGCAGCATGATCTCAACTTTTTTTGCTTATAGGCTTATGTTGCCTGCCATCCATGAGAGATTGTACATTCTCCTCTTCTTCTTCCTAGATCCATATTCATTATCAACCACCAACACCTACCTGGCAATTTCTAGGAATGCTAACCAAAGAGTTAAAACCTTTGGTAGTAACACTAGCTCCCCACAAAATCCATGGACCTTTACGGTCGTGTGATGGGCCCCAAAATAGAAGTCACATGGGATGGGACAACTAACCAGAAGGTTTGTAACACTTGGGAATAACCTATTTATAACAGGCTCAAGGCTAACGCAATGAAGAATTAGGGTGATGAATAGTTCCCAAAAGTCATACATGTCACTTGTTCTTGAAAAAACATGTGTCCATGTAGACACATGAATAGTCCTTTAGGGGTCAAAAGCTGGGTCGTACAGGTTCAGACTCATAAATTGGGAGAAGAGGTTAGGGTTTTGGTGTAGTATGAGATGAAACAAAAGGGAGGAATACCTGAATATCCCTTTTACCCTAAATTGGGTTAGTTGCTCCACCATTGAGAAGGTGATATGCTCAGAGAAGTCAAGATGGTACTCTTGCATTTTGTCAATCGTCTTCAGCCAGAATAGGATGGCCATTTGCTCAGCATATACAACCATGTCATCCTTCATGGTGAAGATGAGATCCTCATTGATAGTGCATCTTGGTTGGTGGGTGTGAACTAATTTCTTGATGCTGGGAGCATGGGTAATGTTGTGTCACCATCGGCTATTTGCAACTCAGACCTCAAAAACTTGGTCTGATTATTAACATTCGCCCACGTCCTTTACATCCTATCAATGGTGGGAAAGGTGGTGATACCATCATATTGTAGGGCAAGCATGTCCCTGATAGCTTGTGGGATGACTTGCAGCATGAAGTGGCCTTGTTGGATGGTGTAAGATTGTGGATAGAGAAAGTCTGTGCACAATTTAATTATATCCAGGCATGGGTGCACAGTTGGGACAATGAACTGAGCCAGTTGTGAGGTCCATATCCTCATTTAGAATGTTTCATATTGCCTTTCCTTGGCTATTTATAGACACCTTTGGTTTGCCCCTTCTCTTAGGTTCTTGCTACTGGCCCTTTGCAAGATCATGTCCATAATTCCATTCACATAATCCCTTACCTTTGAAGGGTCACTGGTTTGACTGACTCCTAAGGCTTTTATTCTTGGATAGTTTCTTGTGGTTGCATAAGATCTACAGCATATGATTTGCTAGCCAGTAACCTGTTGAGACATCTAGGTGCCCTTGTTCTTTCCTATGATGCTGATGTTCCTACCATCTCTATATCTCTTGTATAATAACTTGGTATGAACCTTGTGCAAGATAAAAACACGCTTGCTATAACAAATTTCAGTAGGTGCTAACAATCACAATGAGTAGGGTATGTTTACAGGAATGCTTTAGAGTTTGTAAACTTTAAAATTCGCTAAGGGATATTTATGGGCCTCTCAAGTCCCAAATAGCATTAATTTGGGTGACCATTAGCAAATCCTACTCAATCTTCAGGAAACAGTGAGGTGGACACATTATGTGGCTTAAGGTACCTTAGAGATCTCAAAGATTTTGGGAAGCATTCAATGTGGCAAAATTTAAAAGGAATAAAAATTTCTAAGACACTGACTCTATGTTTAAAACACTTATTTTAAAATAAAAGCAGGAAAATAATGGAAAACAAAATAATACAGGAATGGAAACTACCTAACTACATTAATTAAACATCCTTATTTCCCTCCAGGATCAAAAATGAACATTCTAACAATTTTTTTATGACAAGCCAACTTATTTTGCCATACCAGTAATTGCAACGGGTATATCTTTGATGGAATGTCATCTACATTGGCCACACAGATTTGCCTACACTCGAATGAGTCTGAGTTGAACATGATTTCAACACTCACAAACTCTTCTTTCCCTTGAAAGCCTATCAAATACTAGTTCTTTATGCTGTCATTTGTCATCAAGAAATCATCAGCTATTGGTTATTCATTTTGTGCCTTTTGATATCTATTATCTTTTGGCTTCTCTCCTTCAAATTCTAGCCTTATTGCATCAGCATGCTCCTTGATGACTTCATCCTTTTAAAAGGATAAATTTGAAAGCTGGCCTTTCTTTTACATACTTAATTGAGTCTGAGAGCTATCTTCTCCACATTTGGCCAATTCATAGCCTTCTTGAATAAGGTCACCTATCTCAATGACTTGATCAAGGGAGTGTCCATGTTTGCCCATATCTTCTTGCAAAGTGAGGAAAAATTCAGAAATGATCTCCTCCTCATCTGAAGAAAAACCTACAACTTATCCTCTTGTTCATCAAAAGGGGAATCTATGGTGATTTCCTCCTTATCTGTACTTATGGAATCCTCTTGAATAGCCATGACTTGAGTGTATTCTTCTGCATACTCATTTACTTCCTTCAAAATATATTCCTCTTCGAAAAGGGGTGAAGAAGAACGTTGTGATGGAAAACAAGAAACTTCTTGAGTAAGGGTGGAAGGGACTTGAGGGGAAAGTGAAAGTTTGGGGTCCTTTTGACTTGCTGCTATTACAGTCTCTTCATTATTCGAGAAGTGACCTTGACAAGTTGGTCCTTGCTCAAGAACAGGGGTGGCATATGGATGTGTAGGTTGATAGACTTGGTAAGGTTGGTTCTCATGAACGCTTAGCTTCTCTTTTAGAAATGTAATCAATCCACACACCTCTAACATCTCATATGTAAGCCCTAGCCAATTTGCCCTTTCAATAAGATCCCATTCAATTTTAATTAGATCTATTGCATCCCTTACTTGATGGATGATATGACAAGGAATTTCTTGGCCATATCCCCTTCTGTTATCAAGCTCTAACACATATTTTTTAAATCCCAACAATGCTTTCTTGAAGGTGAAAATAAGGTTAGGTTGAGCATGGGATGTGACATATTAGGGAGATTGCGCATAGGATTGTTGTAGCTCATGGCCATATGCAAACTCGTTACTTGACATGATTTCAAGAGAAGCTTGTTCTTGGTTAAAAATATATGAAGGAGAATAAGACCCATTACTATGAGTAACCGAATTATACATACCAAAAGGTGATTTCTTAATGATACTGCTTGATCGGCTAATGACTCAGAATCATTGTTGGTGTTGATAAAAACCTCCAAAGGCTAATTGGCCAAAAAACACACCAAAAAATTCTTCAACTCTTTGAAAGATCGGTCCCACTAGGCATGCCAAAAACTGTTGATGACGAAAATTGTGCTTGATCTTAATCAATAAACAATGGGAAGTTTTAATTTGTGGGACAATGCGGCTTGAAATAACCTCTAGATTTAAAAGAAGCTGGTCTCTTCTATTTTATCAAGTGTTAGGGGAAAAGGGATAGGAGATTAAACATATTCTCAAATGGAAAAATTGAAACCTAACTATGGAAATGTGCCTGAGTGTAATCCTAATCCTAACCTGAGCACAATGAGACTATTTATGATTCAATTACATTTAAGAGCAGACAAGTGCATGATCAATGTAAAAGATTGGAATAACAGACATAGAGGGTCACAATAGGGGAGTCTTTTATTGAGATACATGAATTGTGAACAAAGGCATAGTGTTCAATCTTCTTAATAGAATCTTCCAATCACATAAAAGGCGTATAAGTCACGCACAATTATGTAGAACTTCAGACTCCAGAAAATGAGACAAAAGCAAATAACATTTCCAATCACAACAATAGAAAATCTATAGTATAGACTACTTTACAAATGACATAGCTAATGTCAACAAGGGCATAGTGTTCAATCTTCTTATTGAATATTCCAGTCATACAAAAGATGCAGAAACACACATAGTCATATAAACCTTTCAACTCAAGAAAATGAAACAAAAGCAAATTATATTATTGGTCAAAACTCTAAAAGTCTAAAACTATAGAATTCCCCCCTTCTTTGATTTTATAATTCTTCTTATATAGCTTTAGATGTCACCTTGCATCACTTTCTTTCCTGCGTCATTCCACTTCGTCCTTCACTCATACAGGACAAAACAAATGGCACCTTCAATGCTTTGAATACATCCTGGTCTTATCAAGAACTGCCCTGACTGTAGCATGGCAATTTATGTCTAATACCTCCCTTAGCACCTAAATTTCCTCATTCCATCACCTGTTTGGCCGCTCACTGTCTATTCTACCTCCACTTGTAGAGGACAAATAGGCAGAGTCTTTAATGCTTGCAAGCCCAAAAAATCTACCTGGTGTACTATTCTATCTACCTAAAATAACTCCCATCAATATTTCCCTCCATCTTTACTTATAAAAGGTAGATAGGCACTCTGTTCAATTGAAATGGAAGAGGACACTTAGTCAATTCATGAAAATTCTCCCTTTTGATCTAGAAGGCATCAGAGGATGACACTTGGCCACTTCCACTTTCTTTATATTTCATTGAGGAACGCTCTGACTCTGACACCTGTCATAATCCACTTCTTTATATTTTGAAACTTTATTAAAAGAAAACTCATTGCATTCCTTACTTGGCCAACTTTTTAGGAAAGGATGGATGCATGTGGCAGTCTTCATTTGTTGACACTCAACACTTCCTTAGTCCTTTGAAGTAACGTCTGGGACCCACCACAATCTTCATTTAGAAATTAGGCTCAAAGATGGTCTCTTAGAAATTGACACGTGGTGATCTCCACTACTCCTAGGAAGATACATGGCATCTTCTACTCCTCCTTTTGGGGGGACGTGGCGTCTTTCGCTGCCTTTTGGGGATGGATTAGAAAGGGACTAGAGAGTGACACTTGACATCCTCTACTGCACTTCAACACTTAAACAAAATGAAATGATGCCTTTATGCATTGAATGAAAGCACTGGACCTAGGTGTTGAAACAAATTCTCTCGACAGTCGACACGTGGTGACTTCTTCTACTTCTTCAAAAAGGTAGTTCAGGGTCTTCGTAACTGCCATCTGGCACTTTCTACTTTTTATGCTTCTTGGTCTATTGAAAGTCTTTGCCAAAAGGTAGAATGCAACATGGGTTCCTCTATAAGACTCAGACACTGACATGTGGTCCATTCTGCTTAGCTGTTATTAGGTATGTGGCACATTTTGTGGCCTTCCCAAAAGTTATAAAAAGGGCTTTGGGGGACACCAGCTAGCTAGCTTTGTGATTTAGAAGGTGACACCTGACGACTTCTGCTTGAACTTGATACTTGGGCAAAAATGGGACAAAGGAAACAAGAAGGGGAAAAAGACCCATGCTCGGAGGGTGACACTTGGTAGCTTCCACTGCACTTTAACACTTAGGCAAAATGAACCTGCCCTTTGCTTCAAAACTCTGTCATGACATCCAAGGTGCATAGAAACCAAAATTGCAGTGCTCAAATCAAAATAAATTAAATATGACGTAGAGTAAGAAATTACTCTACAAGAAACACAAAAACTTTTATGCTTTATGGAGTGGTCCATATGTGATCACTCAATGCAAGTCACACAATGAATTATAACTCTCAAAGTTACATGGAGAGGATATTCATATCCTATTCAATTGGATACATGTCAAACATTGTTCCTAAGGTTTTCCTCTTCCCTTGTACATAGTTTCTTGTTTTTCCTTGTGTTCCCTAAGTACTTATGCATAAGTGTGAGTTGTATGTTGTCATGTTTTATGTTGTCTTTGCTTGGTATTATTATGGTTGGTGGTGTGTATGTTTGTCTTTTGATTTGGCATGCCCTTGTTGGTCATGTTCAAGAATCCATTGACTCCATTGGCCCTTGGTTGGATATGACTACTAGTCTCTAACATAGGCAACCATGTTACCCCTAAGAGTTACCAAAACTGTTGACCGAATTTGACTCAACCCCTATGTTTCTAAAATTTGTATAAGTTTATTCATGTCCTATAATGGATTTCATATTGTTCTAGATATTTACTTATCCCTAGCCTAGCTTTAGTTCAAGTCTCGCCCTTTGTACTAGTCAAGTCAATGAAATTTAACCCTAGTCAAATAGGGTCAAACCTAGTAAAAGGCATAAATTATGTTATATTGGTCCTAATTTGGTTTTGAATATGATTTAATATCTCTATATATGATTTAATATCTCTATAGGTCATTTAATTATTTTTACCATGTTCAATATGTCAAAAATGCCTTGTGGAGCCACCTTTGAGCTAAAAAAGAGGACTTGTATGGATGGGATAAAGAGAAAAACTTATCATAAGGTTGTGGTTAACATGGGGGAGGTAAAATAAGGTTATAATAATTCTCTTGATAGTTCAATAATCAGTTATTCTTAGAGGAAGGTAGTTTCCCCTTATTTTTAGGCCCTTTTGGGCACTTATACAGAATAGATCATCTCACTTTCAGGTGAAAACATTAGTTATGTGACATTTCACCTCCTAAAATTAAGTTATATTATTTGGTTGTATATAATTCATATAAAAATTCATTTCTTTCTCCTTTTTCTTCCTTCTTGTCTTGGCAAGCAAATAAAAGGAAACTTCAAGCACTTGGTATGGACGACACAGGTGGAAATGGGAAGAGTGATTCTACAAGTGGATGGTAATCTAAGTGCACTTAATTTTAATAATAAGAACTTGAAATTTGGTGCCTCCTCCTTTCTGAACAATGATTAACACTCTAGGAAACTTTTTATGGACTTACAACCATGAGGGGGTCTCCTTTTGAGCATGTTTCAGGTTTTATTATTTTGGATTGATGGGTTTATATGTTTTAAGTGTTTATAATTTTTTTTAAATACATAACGATGCTTATTCTTGTTTTTTAACTCTCAGCTACTTGGGAGAGCCCTTCTAGGCTTGTTCATGCTTGCAAAATGCCTAGTTTACATTAACAATCATCTTAATTGCCTTGAAAATGAGTTATCCACATTCAAAAGAGTATTTTATGTTGTTTTGGGGATGATCCTGATATTTTTTATGTGTGGAATAATTTACATTTGCCTTGTGGTGCTTGGAAGGCCTTTCTTTACATTTTCTTGCTTCCTCATGTTCTCCCTGCATAACACAGTCACAAAACTTCACCTACATGAGCATGCTAACATCACTAATGAAATGTGGAGGTTTTGATATCATGCTTAAATATTTTTGGACTTCTTTAATTCATTTAATTTTTGGGGAAAGCCATATATGTGTTACAAACTAGCATACTTGGAATGTGGTCTCAGTCTTGCCTGTGTATAGAGAGTGATCATCTACAACTAGTGTCACAAGATGCAAATATGCCTTGAAGAGGTGTCTAAAAATTGATAATCTCTTTTTTGCATTTCATTTTTATTATCTAGGTATACATATACCCCTTGATGGTGATATCTTTAAAAGAGGGTGTCAAATCAATGAATGGAAGGTTAGACTGTCTTCAAGCCCTTTTGTTCCAAAATGACCAAAAAAGAGGCCTTAAAGGTTTTGATACGCCTCTCAAATTGAATTTATAAATGGTTTTTAACCCTAAAATTAAATTATTATGTGGTCTCTATATTGGTAAAATGTTCTACATATTATTTAGGAGAAAGAGTGGAGGGAGACCTAAGTTCAAAAGGACCAAAAACATCCTAAAACACACTAAAATTAGTTAGTGAAGTCTATAGGATTTTTAAGGAGGTTATAAATTAAAAAACCTATAGAGAGTCCTAAGATATTTTAAGGGAGGGGAAAATTATCAAAATTATTGAAAAGGTACCCAAGAGAAAATTGTTCATGAAGGAAGATATATTTAGGTGTAATGACATATTAGGCTTGTACCATATCCGTACAACAGGGTAATGTTGCATCTACATCTGGGTCATTAGGTATTGGTCATCTTTGAAATTTTGA
This sequence comes from Torreya grandis, assembly GCA_037957365.1. NCBI lineage: Eukaryota > Viridiplantae > Streptophyta > Pinopsida > Cupressales > Taxaceae > Torreya > Torreya grandis. The sequence goes on from JARHVA010001946.1 coordinate 280,095, forward strand.
AACTATTTTGGATCTTTCAAGATGAATGAAATGGAATGGTTCATAAACTATTTTATTCTTACAAGAGATTCAATCCTCAAGGGAGTGTCAAGATTCCCATGGTGACATATAACCCCTGTACAGACTGAGATATAGCTCATAGGAAAATTAATGATTGAGTTAGGACTGTGATGTTTTTAAACATATAGGGTGGATTAAAGGTGATCATAATGATTAATAAATTTAATAATAATATTAAGAAAGTTCCATCTACCTTATGGCCCTAATTAAACCTAAAAGAGTGACCTACAACCAAGCAAAGGAAACTATAGAAGGCAATGGGTAGTGATAAGCATTGGAAGTGCTAGTAGGGTCTAAGAGCCAAAGGGAATGAATTAAAATTAACCATTATAATGGATTCTATAAGATATAGATAGTACTGATCATCTTTATGAGACCTCCAAAGGAAGATATCTACTGGAAAACACCCCTATTTACCATGATAGTTAGGTAGGGTCCTAGTTTGTGAGGGAAAGTGTTAGTGTAGGTTTTTATTTTTCCCTATTATTTAATTAGGGAATATTATATATTTTTGCATACATGGAGTTTTCCTACATTCGTGGGATAGGCTAGCTTATGTGGAGATGTGTGTCATAGATGTGTCATAGGTGTCATAAGAATGTCATAAGTAACTCCTTGGACCAGCTATTCTGGGTATGGTAGTTACTTCTCTATTCTTAGCACCTTGTCACCACCTTTCATGGAGGAGTTACAGTCTATTATTGGGGTGCTTTGACCACCTTTTGTGAAGGAGTTACTTATGAGCTCTCCTATATGTATTCTTCATTATGGCCATCTCATGTTAATCAAATATTGGGTTTTTCTCTTATTTGTCTTTTGAAAATTATCTCTTTTAGTGTTTTCACTTTGCTTTAGCTTCTTTGTGGTGTGCACCAACTTCATCTCGTGTGATCACTTGACCATTGCATTCGCGTTATTCAGACCCTGGCAACAACTCTGATAGAAAGATGTGAGTTGGACTACATAAGAAGGAAGAGAATGTATAAAGCATATTAATATTACACATTACCATAAAATTGATGTGATATAATTCCCAAAACTTTCAAAGGAAACCCAAAGACCCTTTTCTCTAGTAGAATGCACTCAGTTTGTACAAGAAGGTTGAGAAACCCTTGGCTCAAAAGAGTAAACTTCAAAGTGTCACTAAAAAGAAAGGTTTTAGTTGATTTAAAAAGTTAAAAAATCATTAAATAATAATTTATATCATATATAAATATATTATATTTTTCTAAATGGTTGCGAGTGGAGGAAAGGAGAGCGACGGGCTTGGTGAGGGTTCCAACAGACCATGTCAGTTGCAGGATGAGGCTCCTCAGGGGAATGAGCTATTTTATTTCAGTGAGCACCCCAGGATTTCTAAGTTAAATGGATGCTTTTCGAGGAGCCATGAAAGGCCTATTTTAGTGATTCCACTTGAAACTATGAAAGAGGACATGGAATATTTATCTGCTCATACCCTGATATGCAAGTTTATGGTTATTCGGATATCCCAAGCAACATTGGAAACTTGGATGCACCATACCTGGCAGGTAGAAGGGGATATAGATGTCATGTTGGCTGGGAACAACTATTTTTTGGTAAATTTCTCCTCTGTTTCTGATAAGAATCAAATCTTTGAGGGAGGGCCCTACTTCTATGATCGAATTGGGCTGTTTATCAAACCTTGGCATGCAGGGTTTAATTTTGTAGAAGATCTGCCAACTCACATGCCTGTGTGGGTTTGGCTTCTGAGACTCCCCCTAGAATTTTGGAGAGAAGATATTCTGCATCAAATAGATACATTATTGGGGTCACCAATTGCTATTTCACACCAATCTCTTGATAGAAAGCTCATTTCCTTTGCCTGAATTTGTGTTGAAATGCATTTGAATAACCCCCTTTCAGATGTTATGGAAAACTGCCTGGGAGGCTCATCCTGGGTCCAACAATTTGATTATGAAGCCATCCCTTTTTGGTGTAGAATTTTCCATGTTTACGGCCACTTGCACTGTCAATGCCCCCAGGCTATGAGATTGACCGAGATGGAGTCTAATGGAGGTAAAGAGGCTGGCCTTTTAGCCCAAAAGGGCTCTTCAAATCATGCCTTGAGAAATGCATCAAATGGGAAATCCCAACCGAATTTGGTCATTTTAAATCAATGCCAGCCTAATTTTAATGGTCCTAATAATGAAGGCTTCACCCAAGTCTGGCATCGTGTGAGGGGACATGGGAAAAAGTGTAGGAACCAGGATAGGCCCCAAGAGTTGTGTTTCAACCACTTTGAAACCTTAGATAGCATGGCCATGGAGGATGGCATTCCACCGAAGGAGCTAGGAGGACCTTCTGAGGGTGAAGAGAAGAGCTATTTCCCCAATGAATCCCAAGACATGGTGATCCAATTGAATCAGGAGATTGAGCTTGTGCCAAAAGAGGGGGCATTGATAGTTCTTCCAACTCAGCAAGACAAGGATATCAGGTGGGCAGAGTTGGTTAAGGACACAAAGACCTCTTGGAAAGAGAAGGGATCATTGTCAGCATTGGGCTTAATGCAGAGACCTTTCAAAAAAGTCTCCTTCACCACCCCTTCTAGAGCAGGATGCAAGAAGGATCATGAGAAAATCCAATGCACAGGAGATTTATTGGTTGAATCAGGGGTGGTTAAGACCCTAGATATACACTTCACCCCAATCCACCCAATGATAGTGATGTCATGGAATGTAAGGGGATTGCATAGTATCCCTAGACAAAGAGCTATGTGGAAGTTGGTTGTTGAGCATTCTCTAGACATCCTTTGCATTCAAGAGACCAAGCTCTTTGTTGATGCAATGCTCAGTTGTATGTCCAAGTTTTGGAGCTGGGGGCAATGCCAGTGTGTGGGAGCCTTAGGAAGTGTTGGAGGATTGGCAATCTGTTGGGATCCAGGGAAGGTCATGCCTCTTCACTGGATGGCTAGTCTCTCGTCACTTTCTATGATTGCGTCCTCCCCTGAGTCAGGTGAGTTGATCTTGGTTACCAATGTGTATGCACCTAGTGATATCTCTAGGTAGCTCAAGCTCTAGGATCATTTACGGTATGTGTGGAGTTGTTTTCCTAACCTGCCTTGGATCGTAAATGGAGATTTTAATGCTATTCTTAGCCTAGAGGATAAAAGGGGAGGGATGGCATGTTTAGATCCTTCATCTGAGCTTCTTAGACATAATATTGACTGGCTACATCTAGCAGATGTTAAGCCCATTAATGGCCTCTTCACCTAGAACAATAGAAGATCAGGTAAGGATGTTATTTCTGAGAATTTAGATAGATTGACTGAAATACCAGATTGGAATGGGTCTGATCATTGGCCCATCAAGCTCACAACCTGTTTTATTGCCAGGCCCAAGAGACCTCCTTTTAAGTTTCAACTTATGTGGCTTCGGGATTCTACTCTCCATAGCCTTATAACCCACTGGTGGAGGTAGGGGGGCCCGCATATGGCACAACCATGTTCTCCTTTGCCAAGAAGCTTTAGTTTGTGAAGTGAAAGCTATAGGATTAAAACAAAAACAACTTCGACAATCTCCATGCAATGAAGAAAAGGGCACAAGAGAGGCTGGACATCGTTACCAGACAAATTCATGACTTTGGTTTGACAGATGATCTACATAAGGCTAAATTTGTGGCTTTGAAAGACCTATCAGAATGGGAACTATGAAAAGAGATCTTTTGGAAGCAAAAGGCACGTATTGACTGGCTCCAGGAGGGTGATAGGAACACAACATTCTTCCACAAGTCGGTCCAAGTGCATTGCAACAAGAATTATATAACTTCTCTTGTGACATCAGATGGAACCCACATCACTTCCTCTCCTGCTATATCTAAGGAAGCTATCCATTTTTATTTTGAGCTCCTTTCTAGCATACCTCCTACTATTGTACCAGAGGAGAATGAGGTCCTAGCTTGCATACCTCCTCTTATCATGCCAGAGATGAATGAAGCATTGCTAAAATTGACTAATAAGTCAAAAGTAGAAAAAGTGGTATTTAGCATGCACAGAGGAAAAGCGCCTAGCTCGGATGGTTTTCCAGCTGAGTTTTTTTAGGAGTTTTGGAGTATCATCAGCCAGGACCTCATGGAAGTAGTGCAGGAGTCTTTCCTTAACAAAGAAATGCTTAGAGCACTCAATGCTACTTTCTTGGTGCTGATCTTGAAAGAGAAATAGGATAATTGGATGGATCATTTCAAGCCCATTGCACTCTGCAATATGATCTATAAAATTATCACCAAGCTCATTGCAGAGCTGCTCAAAGTTTGGCTCCCCATGATCATCTCAGAGGAATAGGAGGCTTTGTTATGGGAAAGCAAATTCTGGATGGAGTGGTGATTGCTTTGGAAGTAATCCACTCTATGTATAATTCTCAAGAGAGGGCTATGTTTATAAAGCTTGACTTGGCTAAGGCCTATGATAGGGCTGATTAGAGATTTCTGTGGAAAATCCTTCTGGCATTTGGATTTGGTTAGGACTGGGTAAAATGGGTGCTTAGTTGTGTTACTATGCCCTCTTATTCGGTCCTCATTAATGGGGCGCCTTCCAGACTAGTTGGGGCTTCTAGAGGACTTTGCCAAGGGGATCTGATTTCTCCATACCTGTTCATTATCCTTGCTGAAGGGCTGGGCCATCTTATTAAGTTTTGGGCCTCCCAACACTTGATTTAAGGATGGAAATGGGGGCATGGGATAGCTAAGCTGACTCACCTCCAATTTGTGGATGACACCATCCTGGCTGGGCAAGGTCGGATTAGGGAAGTGTAGGCTTTCAGGAGCACCTTGGACTCTTACTTAGCGACTTCTGGTCAAAAAATTAATGAGCACAAATCCTCCATTTTTTTCTTCAATAATCCTGAGGCTATCCAATGAAGGATTGCAGCTATTTTTAGATTCTAGATGCAGCCTCTCCCGGTAACTTACTTGGGGATTCCCATTGTGGTTGGCAGGCAACCCAGGCTCTTTTGGCAGAATGTTCTGGACAAACTAAGGTAGAGAGTTAATCATTGGACCCACCATTGGCTTACAACTATAGGGAGGGTGACCCTTTTGCAATCTATTATTCAAGTGTTGCCCATTTATCATAGTATGGTCCAGGCAGCCCCGATGTATTTTCTCAAAGAATATGATGCTCTTTCTTGGCAATTTCTATGGAGCGGCAATCTAGGGAACTCGAAATGGAGTCTTGTTAATTGGAACACTATTTGCCAACCAAAGAAGGATGGAGGTCTTGGGCTAAGATGTGCCATTCTTTCTAGTCAGGCTCTCACTGCTAGATTGTATTGGCAATGGTGCACCACCCAATCCCACCTTTAGGCCCGTATCTTGTCTTCAAAGTATTTCCCAGGGGTTAACCCGTCAGATATTCCTAGGATGCCTATTGAGGGAAGAGGCTCTGTGGTGTGGAACACCCTCAAAATGGGAGCTCAATTGGTGCAGCCCAGCCTTTTTTAGATTTGTAACAGTGGTTTAGAGGCACTTTTTTGGAAAGATGCCTAGAATGGAGCTCCCCCCTCCTTGCCTCTCATCCCCATTTGCAGCTCATGTGTGACTCCTTTCTCACTGCTGGATGGACCACAGTGGAGCATTACAAAGAAGCTTATAATCTAGGGACTATTATTGCTTATAAATGGAAGAATGAGATGGATTGGCCAATGGGAGGGACTGTGGAGAACTGGCTAGAGCTTTCTCAGATCCTTGCTGCTAGAGGCTGTAGTTCTTTGAGGGAGAGTGATGGCCTAGCTTGGGGAGGTGACTCCAGTGGACAGTACTCAATTTCTTTAGGCTATCAGGTGCTTACTAAGAAATGTCTTGGGGAAGTGGATTTCTTATGGGTAAAAAAATTTTGGAACTCTGATGCTTGGCCGAAATGCAACTTCTTTCTTTGGACTCTCACCTACAACATATGTTTGACTTGGGATAATCTTTGCAAAAGAGGCTATCATGGTCCTTCAATTTGTTTACTTTGTTGTAGCAGTGAAGAGAATGGGGTGCACCTTTTCTTCCAATGTTCCTTTGCCAGGATATTATGGCATCTGTGGTGGGAAGCATGGGATTGCCCCTGTTGGCATGTATCCTCCTTGGTAGAATTTTGGCAGTGCTTGGGTCGACCCCCTGCCAAGGTGTCTATACTACAGACTATGTGGGCAATTGGTCTTGCTTTTATTCTTTGGAATATCTGGATAGAGAGAAATAGAAGTAATTTTCAAGCGTCCTGTTCTGGCCTAATGGAAGTCTGGGTGAAAGTCTGAAATGCAATTCAAGAAACCATTCAGGCCAAATGTGACCATACGATGGTTTAGGACCTGGCTGAGGCAATGATTTTGAAGCGGTTATCCCCTATCTTGCCAGTAGCAGCCTCCATTCCTCCTGATACATGGGCAATGTATAAGACTAGGTCACGAGTTCCTCCAATTAGCCATGTGGGGCATTGGACTCCTCCCTTGGAGGGGCACATTAAAGTTAATGTTGACGGATCCTCCAAAGGTAATCCTGGGGTGGCTGGAATAGGCGGCTTAGGTAGAGACATCAATGGCTCGATTTGTTTTTTGTTATCCATTTACAAGGACCACCACACCAACAATTTGATGGAGGCTTTGGCGATCCTTGAGGTGACTCAAATATGTTATACTCAGGGCTATTCTAGTGTTATCTGTGAGTCTGACTCGCAAGTGATTATTAACTTGGTGAATAATGGTAAATTTAATAATGTTGATTGGCAGTTGGCTGCAGTGATTAAGTAGATTCATCAAATTAGTGCATCTTTTGTGTCTATTTCCTTTAAGCACATTCCTCATGAGTGGAATGGATTGGCTGATGGCTTAGCTAAATGGGCCTCAGAGAATGGGCCGAACTGGTGTATTCTGGAGCAGATGATGCTACATGTTGGTCTTGCCCTTACCCTGGCTCAACTTCTTGAGCAGGATATGGGTTTGTAATCCTCTTATTTTTGGGTTCTTTCAATAAATTTTTACCCCTTTTTAGTTGCATATATAAATATATTATGAGCATGAAGGATATTTGGGAGAAGCATCTATAAGGAGGTTTGGTCAAAAGTATGCAAAAAATAGGGGTTTGCCCCCTTTTTGGAGGAGATTGAGATGGTTAGACCCCATAACCATGGAATTTAAAAAAATAATTTCTTAAATTGTATAATTATTATATTTTTAATCCTAAAAAAATATTCATTTTACAAAAAAAAGTTGGGATAATACTCTTTATTTTGTCTCAGAGGTAAGGTGTTCCCTGCATGCACAAGAATGGCAGTTTTGAGGAAAAGAGAGGAATGGTGAACCAAAGATAATTTGGATCAATAAATAATAATTGAATACATGGGGAATATATGAAATAACATAAAATACCAGTATATAATGTGTGATTTCAAACAAGGTGGTTTGGATAAAAAGGTCTGCAAGCAGACCTAGTGAGGAAATATGCAAATCTAGCTCCAAATGCAAAGCCATTTCATGTTATAGCCCTTGAAAAGAATTATAGTGTTTTGGATAGTGAATATGGGAGTGGAAATGACGTGTTAAATATATTATAATTCATAATAATTTCAAACATTAGTCATGTAGCTCAAAAAGTGTAGGCAGGCTCATTGGCAAGGTGTGGGCCTTGTCCGAAAGCAGCGGTCATTTCCATTTTTAGCTCTTGGTGAGATGTTAGATGGATATAAGTATGTTTATAGGGTAGAAAAAGAGGTTATTAAAAAAAAATTGGCAAGTAAAATCCATATGAATGCTTGATTGGCCCAAGTTATGATTAGACCCTCACAAGAAACATGAAAATGACTCGAATAGCAACTTTGGACACTCATATCTCTCATAAACATTTTCATGGTAGGATAATATATTAAATGAAGTTTAATTAGGGTCCTTAATAATATATAAGTGGAATTTTATTAGAATTTAAATATGTAACCTTTATGAACAAAGGTTTAAGAGTAAAAACCACTCAAAACCCTTACAAACCCTACATAAGGACCTGATTGAGATGAAGAAGCAAAGGAAGCATAAAAATAAAGGTTAAAGGCCATGAAAATACTTGGATGATGTAGAGGACTCTCCTGATATTATTTACTTCTAACTTAGGTGTATGGAGTTGTAAAAAATAGGGTAAAACATGACTTATTTTGACCTTTTTGTCTATTTTGTAGGCTTGGGAAGGTTTCAAAAGACCAAATAATTTTTTGAAGGAATATTAGGAATTTTTATTATTCCTCATGGTAATTATATAAGGTATCTCAACTCCTAAATGTTTCTGTGAGCTCTCCCATTCCAGCCAGTCTAGTGAACTAACTAGTGAACACTTAGAGAAAGTGGTGAAAATCAACGAGGAAGGCCTTTTAAAGATTTTTTTTTTGAATCTAATGATATTTAAACTTTTGAAAAGTCTCATCCCTCCTTGATCATGTATCAATTGTCAAAATTAGAGGTTTTTTGGTGCCAGGTGTGGGAGCTGCATGGAAAGGAGCCATTTTTGAGATTGCCAAGAATGATTGTCCATGGCCAAAGGAATAGGAATGTTCAGGGGATAAAAAAATGCATGTGAGGGATTGATTATAACCCTTAATACTCATAACCATCACCAAACCTAGCTATTTTTAGTGATAGGGTATTTTTGAAAGTTAAATCATAAAGACAATTTTCTATGCCAAGGCTGAAGGTTTTGTGGCACTTTTCACCATTATTATGACTTATTTTGGATAAATAGACCTCCTAAAATGGCATATATAACCTCATATATCTTTCACATGTAATTTTAACTAATTTTATCAGGTAGACACATGCCCAAGTGACATTTGGACTTCCCTTTGCTTTATTCTCCTCTCAAAACTTTAAATATGTATTATTTTGACTCTTTTTAGTAGCCTCCATTGGTTATTTGGGAAAATCTAGTAAAATTTTTATTTTAAGGACTCTTGAATAAATTTTACAAGTGATTTTGACACTCACATGTTGTTTTATTTGATATTTATTTGAAACTTTTTGATTTGTTTAGTGAAATGTCTTCTTTACTAGCATGTCAATCTTGGTGGTCTACCAATTTGCAGAAAGGGTATTGTTACATGGACTTGTTAGTATTATTTTATAAGTTTTTAGGTGGGTTCATCACTGTATCCCTTCATGGAATCATCCATTATCCTCCTAATCATCAAAGACCTTCTCAAATCTAACTTAGAAAACACTTATGTGACAATGCATCATATGTTGTGAGTTTGTGTGAGGTAGTCTTGTTTCTCTTTAAGTAGTGGATTTTTAGTCAAGTAGGAGGACAATATATTTTGGTAAATCACCTTTTTTTGGTTTTCTTAGTTTTTCTTCCTAATCCCTTTTCATCTATAAGTTGATAGGTATAGAAGAGCTTCAAAGAGTTCATCAAGGGAACTAGCCCTTCTAGATATTCATCTCTCAATATTGTCACCCTTAACAAGAGGGATGTCCCCATGGTGCCACTTGGATGAGGAGGGTTAGGCATCTCCTTAGGGGTTCAAATCCAAGTGTCAACATTAAAAACAATCATTTACTAACTTAATGACTAAATATACTACTAAATTGATCAATCAAAACAACCAATAAATGACTAAATATTTTTTATTCATCAATTTGGTCATGATATAAATTATTGGAAATAATCTACTAATGGCCACATGATCATGTTTGGTCATTTATATGCATTTTTAGTAGTTGTTTTAATCATATATTGTTGTTTTTATACGAGTGGGAGTTGTCTGTTGACCATTTACTTTTTGTTGAGAAGCCTCACATTGACAAGCCAATATTTGTGTAGTCTTTTTTTAATTGAGCCTATTTATAAATTCCCCAATTTTCAACAATAGTCCATTACTCATCCAATACAAAACATTCAACATAGAACCTTTACTACCATACTAGATGAAAAATCAACATCAAAGTCAGGTTATATTTTTGAATCGATATCAGATATAGAATCATAAGTAGAATCAATGTTAGTATCACCTTCAGATTTGGAGGCCCTTTAGTTAGAGTCAAATTTAGAATCAAAATACATTTGTGGTTGTTACAACATTGGTTACACATGCCTTGAAGATCAATTTGAATATATTTGTGATCCTTTCATAGTATTTGAAGATGATTACTTCAACATCAACACAAGTTCTCCTAGTATCTTTTATGAGGATTTTGATACCTCTTACCATTCCATTTTACATTAATATCAACCAATCTAGCCATTATATTGACATTCCACCTCACACAACTATTGATTGGGACCAATATAATTACAAATTATTGAAGTACATCCATGGTGACATATTAGTTATAGAGTATTAAGGGGACCAAGACCATATTCATGCAGAATAAAAATAATATCCCAATGAAACCTTTTAAAAATTTCTAGATGGAAATCAAATTCCAAACTCACCATCTTATAATGAAACCTTATTTGAGGTACTATAAGACAATCAAAGGAAAATTTCAATATTCCTTAATGAAAACTTCCTAAAGGCACTATGTGATAATCAAGACAAATTTATTGGTGAAAACATCTTCAAGGCATCAATCACTGAGCACAATAATTATTCACTAATTGATGAATACATTATCAAAGATAACATTAGTACAACTTACATTCTATAGTTTAATCAAATGGAAGCATCTCTCAGGCCTAAACAACAAAAAAATATGGTGGTCCTATCGATAGCATATTTATAAGTCTTTAGCCGTGCCACAAATAAAATCAACCCAAATCCAAAATCAGTAACATTATGTGTGCTTAAAAATCCCAATCTTAATTTATTGCCCAACCATTATAGATTACATTATAATCCATTTATTCATTCAAAACATATATTACATTAATAGATCAGACCTTTTAGCTAATGTTTATCTCTATTTATCATTCTTGGCCACACTTTCCTTTACAGAGGCTACAAAGACATTTTGTCTCAAAGTTTGGAGGAAATAGAATCAATGACAAATTAAGATCATAAAAACATTATTAGAGTCCAAATAAACAAGTTCTTGATAAAATAACTATTTATAAGAGGTATGAACTAGCAATTTACATTTTGACCATTCTGGTTGTATCACATGTTGATCAAGAAGTGCATCTCCACATAAAAAAACAATAATAAAATCATTTGATTTACCTTGCCATTGTTATTTCATGCCTTACCATTTACCTTACCTTGTCACTTGGGGGGGGGGGGGGGGCTATTACCCTTTTAACACATTATGCATTTTGGTTTTATCATATACTAATTAATACATGCATCTCCACATTAGTAGGAATAACATAATCATTTATTGTGCTTTTTCCCTTGCCTTTACCATTTCCCCTACCTTTTACCCCTTATCATTCTACCATACCCCTCAACCCTTCACCAACCAGTTATTTTACCCAACCCTGCCTATCACATTTGGCCTTGGTTTTGATTCATTTGTACTTCAAGATTGTTCATTGGTTGATGATAGATTCAATTATAGCAATTTTTTTACAATTAAATGTTTGAATGATAGTATCTAAAAGTAGTATGATAGTGTTCCTGGTAAACTACATCCTTAATTTGTTATTCTATTTGACTAGTGCCATTGATTATAACCTCCTTTGAGCAAATCAATGTCCCACCTTGTGCTACTAATTATAACCACCTATGGGAAAATTAATACCACTAACACTTTTCCATTGCTTCCTAATTATAATTACCTATGGGAAAATTAAGGACAACACCTTTACCATGCATTGTTACATCACCTTTCCATTACTAATATCATTTGCCTTACCATTTGCCTTTTACCTTAACTTGTTGGTACTTAATTAGATGCCTTTTGGATACATAGAACTATAGTGACTTGAGTTCCTAATGGGAATATGTAGGTAGTGTTCAATTCATGTTGAGTTTAGATCAATTACCCCTTTAACATGCTCTTTCCATTTTGTGATTTTGGACTGTGTTGTATCTCATAATTATTGATGGAGTTGAAATACCTAAAACACCAAAGTATTGGAAACATTTCAAGACCTTTTTGGATAGGTAGAACTACAATTACTTGAGGTCCTAATGGGACTATGTATACAATGTTTGATTCATATTGAGATCATCTTAGTCACCTCTTTTCCATGATCTCACCATTTTTTAAGTAATTTTAAGTTTAAATGCTCTCATCATTTTATGAGAAACCTAAGATACACTCTCACCATTTTGAGAGATGGTTTATTCCTCTATCTCATAATTCTCAATAAAGTTAAGATGCCTTAAAAATTACAAAAACATTTGAAATAGTTTCAAAACCCCTAAACATTTGTAAAATATATAAAAGTCCTAAAAATCACAAAATCATGAAAATTGGCTTAGAATTTTCATGTGAGATATAAATCTAGTAAATGTTTTTGTGATGGGATATCTTATCTTGTTCAGTTTCATTTTTAGACCACTTTGGTCTTTTTCCTCTCATTTCTAGGAAAACTACATTGGCCTAAGGTCTGCATGGACTATTTAGGTAGTACCTGGATATTTGGGGTATCTCAAGTTAGATCAACCACACTTTACTTTATTTTCTTGACCACTTATTTTCCTTAAAAATCCTCATAATATTAAATATTTCATGATTAATTACTTGTCATTTAGTTTCCCATTATTATTGGCCTTAGCCATACATTCTTGCCATTTTGTGAGTTCATGTAGTGAGAATTATGTATTTGAATTTTATATACTAATGACCACTTGGATTCATTTTACACTATATCCATTTTTGAGTACTATCTGTTTCAACACTCTCACATTTTTGTGAGCTCATTCTCCTTCCATGGCATAGATGTAGTAGCCACTATGAATTACCAATTCAGTTCATTTTTGGATACTTGTCTCATGACTTTTATTGTGGTTTAGCCTCAGTAACCATTGAGGATAAGTTCAATAATTACGTATGCAGTTATAATAACTACATATGTGGAATAATTTTTGGAGGGAAAGTATAATTTTTTCCACTTTTTTGCCCCCCAACTTCATGCATACACCCTTAAGGATGATGATAATGATCTTCATTCTTTATTTATTTGAGCATACCTTGATAAACACCCTATATGTAGTATTATGATTGATAATGGTTTAAGAGAAAAATATTTCACCATGACATGAATTATGCACTTGAATAATACTCATCATTATTTACATCCTTTTACCATATTAGTTATATCATTTGATGTGACCTCGTAGAAGGTTCTTGGTGAGATTGACCTACCTTTATAAGTTAGTCTTGCACATGTGTTTGCTACATTTTAAATTATACCTCCCATGAGCATATTTGGTATGTTATTGAGAAGACCTTGGATTTATACACTTCAATTAGTACCTTCTATAGTTCATGGGTGTGTTAAATACATTCATGTAAATTGCATATTTATAGTTGTCAGAATTCTATATGAGCATCCTATTGAAAAAGAGAAACTTATACCTAGATGATTAATTATCAAGTCTATAAAGGATAATTCATCATAAAAGGGTAATAAATAGGTAACCCCATTTACTAATCAACCAATACTTAAGAGACCATTACATTATAGACATATAGTGGATTCCTCAAAATCCACATCTATTATGCACCAAGTTTGGATATCTAGGGCACATACACATGTTCCTATTATGGTTATTCCAAATAAATCATAGATAACTCAATTATGGGTTCTATGAACCCCTACTCCTATTACTCCTACTACTACCTCACGACCACAAAATCCTATTTTACATACATAGAATATTAATGATATTCACTAATATTATAATGATAGATATTGAACCTATACATGCTCCTTGGAAGAATCACAAGATTATTACACCAAGTTCTCATTGAGGAGATATCTATGACAATCCATTTTATGGAATCATAGGATTATTTTTCCTTTTAAAACTTCCAAAATACATAAAATATACAGAAAAACATTCAAAAATCCAAAAATAGTTTTGGTAAATACATTTTATATTGACTCCTCGACATCTATGTGTTAGTTCTATGTTGATGGATATCATACCTATTACTCCTACATACACATATGTGTGTCACACTTATATTTGAGTGTGATTTAAGCATACACATACATAATTTATTTCTATTTTAGATGTTGGGCCTTCCCTCTACTCGTTGTCATGCAAGTAATGGGGGCATCCACTTTGATCTTGATACACAAAATTTATATGGTTTGATAATCACATTACATTATCTTATTTGATCTTACATATGTACTTCCAAATGCCTTTAACCATGATTATATCTTACATAGAGCACTTTATATTCCATGCACTTGACATTTTTTTCCTAACACATTTGATTCATGGGGCTACTATGACATGTTTTTTTATGGTTGTTTATGTTTTCTTTTATGATTTCCTTGAGTTTCTTGCCTTGATATTGTATTCCTTGTTTGATCATTTGAATGTGTTTCTTTTCTTTTGGCCTAATTCCTATGAATGCTTTATTTTACAATTCTATATGTAATTATTTTTTGTATGGACATTTGAAAATGTCATTCTTTATTTTATGAACATTTCACTAAGTCATGTCTCTTTGATTGTGAGACATTTGAACATGTCCCTTGTTTCAAGTCTCCGTGGACCATTACCTTTTAACTTATTTTTGAGTGATCTTTTGTGTATGATTTTTTTCTTTTTGAGCTTGTACTATTACTATATAAACATTTTCATAATGATTATCATGTATCTTATGCCTTCATGTCATCACATTAGTTCTATGTGATTCAATGTTATATCTACCTAGACATGTTCCTTATATATGATACAGGGTTTCATGCATAGATTATATATTTGTCTTATCCTTTTAAGATGACGGTAAGTACCAGTTCCTAACTTTCCTTCACCTCAAATAAGGGTAATATTACTTGAGGCATGTCATAGAGGTATGTTCTCCACACTTGGCAAATTTTTTAGATTTAGTGGGGTAAGCTTTGGAAGCATGTTATCCACACTTATTTAGTATTCAACATATCCAGATTATAGTGGGGAAATATTTTGGAAACATGTTCTCAACATATAGTGGGATCATGCTTTGGAAGCATTTTATCTAGACTTACATAGTTTTTTGAATTAGCTAAAGCACACAATTACATGATTTCAAATTCATAGTTATGGTAAAATTTAGTACATTGGTACCATTTTTATATGCAGTTTCAACATGAGACATATCTAAGGTGTATATGATATGTAATTTGTGATTAATATTACAAAATCCAACTAAATTTTAGATTTTAAAAGTCTTTTATGGACTATTACCACATCATGAACTTTTATGTACTCATACCTTGATCAAACATTTATAGAATTTTTTGATCTAATATACTATAGTAGTTGGTTCACTTTTTGCTATGGTTGAGGTGATTTTAATTGCTCAATCTTACCAAGTTTTTAAGTTTAACTTAATTTTATCATCCAACCTCAATAGGTTATAAGTATGATTAGGTTTACACAGTTGAGCTAATCTCAACTTCTATGTATTAACTTGTCTTTTTCTCTAAGATTGGGAGCATATGACTCATCTCTCTCTCTCTCTCTCTCTCTCTCTCTCTCTCTCTCTCTCTCTCTCTCTCTTCTCTCTCTCATCTCTCTCTCTCTCACTCCTCTCTCTCTCTCTCTCTCTCTCTCTCTCTCTCTCTCTCTCTCCTCTCTCTCTCTCTCTCCCTCTCCCTCCCTCCCTCCCTCTCTCTCTCTCTCTCTATCTCTCTCTCTCTCCTCTCTCTCTCTCTCTATATATATATATATACTATATATATATCTCCTTGGATATATACACTTTCAATAGTTATCTATATTTGTCTTAATCTCAATTTAAAAGCCTTAGAATGATACATCTTTTTTTATCAACTTGTTAATAGGCAAGGTAGTTACATCAATATACAGGTGTACTCATAAACATTATTTTATCAATTTAAAATATATTTCAAGTAATTTCAATTATATATTATAGACACTAATTGTATACTATAACATAGTCTTGGTTATAGGTCAATCACTAGCAAAGCACTCAAGTTGAGCACATCTAAATACAAGGTGTTATACACACCTAGGTACGAATTCCTTTCCTTTAAACTAATAATTTAGTTATTAGATTAAAAGGAGGAATTTAGATTATATTTTTGGATTAAATAAACGCCTTGGTTTTGTACACTTCGAAAAATTAGACCTTGGTTGTTCCTCTCAGTTCTAGACCTTTCCTCACTTCCACAAGTCTTGCATGTACTCTATCTTATGCCCTTTGGCCTATCTTTTAGTCTGACCCATATTTATGTTGATGACCTAGGCCTTCTATCTTTCCAAAAATGCTTAAAACATACTTAACTTCCACCTCTAAATTTTTTTAGCCTATTACCTATTTTCTCATTCCCTGTACATTAACATCTAGAGATAGACACTAACATCAATGCTAGTATCCTAACTTGACATAAGAGTAAGTGGACAAAGTTGGGGGATAATTTCATGGACACTACCGATAACATGATCATGTTAATTAATAATTTTATAATGTTATTTCATTAACATGATCACATTATTTAAATATAGGCTTAGGATTACCAAGCTATAACATGATCGTGGTTTATTCAATAATACAATCATGTTATAATTAAACAATAACATGATCAGGTCATTAATGTGATCATGTTATTAACATGATCATGCTATTATCATTTATAATAATTTTATCATGTTAATAATTTTATAATGTTACCTATGTATCAAAAAAACAATAAAAAGGGAAACTCGAATGCAAAATCCTCATTTTTCATCTGATTTCAGTCACTCTCCCATAGCTTCCATGATCATGTTTTGCATAGAAAACTATAGAGAGTGTCAGGAAGCTACAGATTCATCCCACAAACCTATTGATCAATGATGTAATGATTTAGGAGAGGTAAATGATTTAAATCTTCCCTATTTAACCCTAGTTTTTCATATTTTTCATTTTTTATAACCCCTTTTTTTTAAATTATAATTTATTTTTTTAACAGTCTATCCTGCTAACCCTCCATAAAACCCTATGGTTACTCCTCCTAACCCTCAAAAAAAACCCTATTGTTCATCCTATCCCTCCACCTAACCCTCCTTCATTTCCCCAAAACCCCCCGTGTAATCAAGAGGTTTTGAATGACAACATTATGGGAAATAAACTTGAAATTAAAGAGTTTAATTGAAAAAATGAGGTATCCCACTTCAACCAACCCCCACCACACCTAGATAGTTGATTCCCTACAGACCTTATTAGGTTAAATAGATTGATGGACCTCATATAGGGATACTTGTAGGGTATAGTATGTTTAGAATCTATCTAAGCTTCAGGTCAAGAACAACGAAATTTCAAAAATCTTCCATTTGCACCCTATTCATTGACCCAACCACCAATTCCCCATTTCTCATAACCACTAAACATTTTTCTATCCATTGTTGTGTACATAACTTAATCATAACCAATTTTTGAGATTGATGGTGGAATGGTCTTTGACTATCCACCATGTAACAACCATGAGGTCCCACTATATTTTTTAAGAAAACTCTACTATGAGTTTGTCCTTAATGAGATTCCCAGTTATTTTGATTTTAGTTATTTTTTAGGGTTAAAGAAAAGGATCTGTTTAAGATTGACCAGGTACACGTTATGTACCTAATCGGCCTTCATAGATCCATATCTGAAAGCCTCTTGATCCTAAGATCCCCTCTATATTTCACAAAGTTGTGGCGATAGACACTCTCCATGCTCTTAGTTTACTCATTGATACACTCATTCAATATATGAGTAGGCTTTCATAGAGTGATGCTACATATACAACACCTAACCAAACCCTACCCCACCCTTATAGTTCATGTAGATATATGTACATATGACCTTTTAATGATGATGGCATTAGTGGTTCAGATGGCTTATATCATATTCCTATGAGTGATGAGTTTTTGGCATGCACATTTTGCATGAAGACATCAGTCACCATAGAGATGAAGATATATTTTTATATAAATATCATGTTAAATTTAAGTTATATTTATAAATTTAAATTAGCTAATAATTAATTTACATATAAATTTAATATAATTTATATATGGAACTTTTTTTATGTTTTAGGAGGTGGTGGTTCTTTTGTCATCATAGTCAACATTTTACAATATTGGACTTGTCACGACTGTTATTTAGAAATTTTAGATCTAGCTGTTGGACCATATGCTACTACATTTTCCTCTATTAGGATGATACCATTTACCTATATAAAGGTAGAAATTCAAGTTAATATTATGCTCTATATACATTTAGCCTATGTATATATTTTCCTTGTAAGTTTATGTTAAAGTTATCTTTCTCTATTTTCATGTACTCTTTCTTTATCCTTGATATGTTATTTAGAATAGTTGCAAGCTATAAGAATGGGCTCAATGGTATTTATATAACTGCTTTTGGCCCCACAAAGATTCCATGAATAATCTCATTCAAGATAAGAATAGAGGGTAGTTCATATGCCATGAGGATACTTATGTAATATGAATCTAACACTTATCAAGGGGTCCCTCTAGGTAACACTATCTTTAAAATGAAGTTTTGAAGCTCAATATAGTCATATTCTCATTTTGACTTATGTCACCATTACCATCATACATAAATCAACATGTTACCCTTGAAAGTGAATGACAATATCAAGGTAATTTAAGGTAAAAGCGAATAAATGTGCATCATTAACAATAGACATAAAAAAAAACATATATGTTTTGATCTTTGCATCTAATTTACTATTCTTCTAAAAAATTAATGCAAAAATAACACAATTGAAAAACATATAAGCAATGAATGGTCTTATGTTGGACCATTCTTCCTTAGGAGTAACATCCTATAATGCTCTTATAGGGTCACTAATAAAGGATGTAGACATTGTATTCATGTTCTATGCCCATTACCCATATGGGTACATTTACTATTTCTGTTACCTAAGGAAAAATACACTATTTTACAAGAAATTTATTACATGCTTCTAGGGATAGGACATTATTTATGAAGAAAACATGAAACACATTTTGCCATAAAATATTTGAAGCTTCCTTATGAACATACATCCATTTTTACCAGTGGAAGTTAGCTTAGAACTGATAATATCCTATTAAATGGGAGTTTCATTCATCATACCTCTTTCCCAAAGACTTTCCTAATAATGTAAACTAAAATTCCTATGAACATATTGCATATAATACCATAAGGACACAAACTTGAAATGACTGAACACATGTAACATAAATATTTCCTCATCTTTGATATGGGTAAAACTCAAAGAATCCCTTTTCTCTCTTTCCCATCTATCTTTGTGTAGCCAACATATGTATAAGATCCATGTGTGTGTGTGTGTGTGTGTGTGTGTGTGTGTGTAATAAATATCCCATACCAATACACTTAAACCAGCATCTCCAACAAATAACATGAGGAACTACATTAATCATCAATGTCATGCCCAACACATACATCCATGTGATTAGGCTAATATTTACCATGAGTGTCAAAACCCACCCACTGCTTGCCCAAATTTATTTCTCAAAAAGTGAAGATGATTGTCAAACATGTGTACTCTTTATTCACCTTCCTTAAAAAGTGATAATAAGATCAAATGGCCTTATCAAACCATATAAAAGAAGGAAGTAATTATGAGGGTACTACCTAAGTCAAACCCCTATTTTTAGACAAGTAATAAATCAATAACCAATATAGTCCAACATGTAATATATTATAAATTGAATATCTTGACCCAAATATATTTATATTTATCAATGAAAAATAAGAAACTAGTATATTATATAGTCCCTTTTACTGATCCTCTAATTTTTCTTTTGGTACAAGTATGATGTTCTAACACTTCAATAGATGGCAATCAATTTAGATCTAAGTGTATGTGCATGCTTATCCTCTTCTTTCCTATAATGTGCCATTGTATTCATGTACTTATATAGATAGATTTTTTATATACAAGTGCTTCTATTGATAATTTTATTTTCCATATATAATATTTTATACTTTATACAAAACTAAATGAGACCTTGTTTACATGAACATTTGATGGATGGCACTAAAACTCCTCCCTCTCTATGAGCTGAGACAGACATAGGCATTGTTGTTGAAATGTCATTTGCATATGTACTTACAAAGGTATACATTAGTTATTGTAATTTTGAATTGTAAAATAGACTTGTTTTAAATATTTAAGTACATGTAATGGGGGTAAATATAACTTATGTAAATGTATTATGTATGCAAGGTTGTCCTATGACAACTGATAGTCCCAGTCAGATGGTGATTGAGGAATTTCTCATGTTCTTCCCATATTTGAGATGCTTATTTGGATAGTTGAGCCTACCATTGACTTGTTTGAGCATGAAAAATAGATTGAGTAGGATTGTGAGCTTGCAGTTAGTGTAATTTTAAATGATTTTTTTTATCATAGTTTAAAATTAATTTCTTAAAAATGGTTTGAATGTATTTTATGTTAATTTTGTAATAATTGTTGTATTTGAATAGGCTTAGATGTAAGATAGATATGAGTGTAGGACCCTTAGTCAGACCTTGGAGTAATCCAAGGCATTAGAGGGGTCTCCATCTACTAGTAGGGCATCCCAGGGAGAGTCTTCTTTGAGGAAAGCAAAGAAAGGGAGGTTATTTAATGAATATGATGTCTTACACATGAGATGTACATTTTTGTATGCCTATATGGAAATTGATGCATTTTTGGCATTGTGTATGCAAATAGGAAATTCAACCAACATTAGATACTATGTTGGTAGATGTAATGTTTTGTATTCATATTAAGGCAATCTATGTATTATTGCCATTGGACACATGTGCCTATATTGTATGCCTATCATGGCAATCTATCTAATTTATATTAAATATTTATTTCATTATATTATTGTTTTGATATTCTAAACTATTATCTATAAGATATTATATTTAATGTTGTACACAAAAATGAGGATTAAAAAATTATTCTTTTCAATGTTATAAATCTAGGATCACCCATAATTTTTTAAATTAATGTTTTTATTTCATTATGTGTAGTGGAAATGACTAATGACTCTCTTATCACTTAGGCTTAATGGCCTTATTCTCTTTATAATTTATTTTTGTTAACTTTGGAGACACTTATTGGTGTCATTAAACCTCTCACATTCATTCTCTAACTCATTTCATACATTCCATTCCCAAATGTCCTCTCACTCTTTCACCATCTTCTCATTAGGCAATCGTCTTAGGTTTCAAGTACCAAAACTTGTTATAGGTATCAAGGAGTCTATCTTATATCATAGATGTTATTAAATGGTCAAATAACACCAACACTAACCTATTACAATCACTCAAACACACTTCAACATTCAATTCCATATATAGTGCACAACAAGACACCCTACACAACAAGGCACCCTACAGGCCACTGACAACAACATGGAGTATTAGTTCAATTTCAAATATCTCATGCATCTTCTAAGAGCTGAAAAACCTTCTTTGTTGATGGGACCATATTCCAAGTGGGTAAGTGCATAAATTTTGGGGACAAAAAATTGCCTACTCATGAACATGATTTTTCTAAAATTTAAGAAAATTGAACTTTTGTAGATAATTTGAGATATCTACACTCCAAATTTGAAGATGGTGTAAAAACATGAAATGTAGAATTTTGATTCTATCCTTTAAAACATTAATTTTTTTTAAATGGTAAAGAATAACTTGGTCAAACATATAAAATTTGAAAAAGGAACTCCTATTATTTTAGAAAATATAATAGATAGATGACTGTGACATGTGCCATTTTTTGAGTAACGTTTAATATTATTTAAAACCCTTTGGGAAAAATTTAGATAAAATATTCTAGAATGTCACCTATATTTTTTTGTATTTTTTAATTAATTCTTTCTTTTCATTAATTGTACAAGTAAATAGATACTAAAAATTGATAAAGAAATGGATAGTCATCTGTGACTCACACCTAACTACCTCAATAAAAAACATTTTTTTTTAATGTGTGTATAATTATGCATATTACATAACCATATAATTTGTTTTTCACTTGGATAAATGAAATAAAAATTACATGAACATGTATAGGCATGTATGTTTGTGGCATGTAGTGGCCTAAAAAAGGCATAGTTAGAAATAAACATAGTTTGAAACCTTAAAATAGTCCAAAACGTATAAGAATCATATTTTTGGAAAGAGTAGAGTATGCTCATCATGATGGTATCAATGTTTTGAATTTTCGTGTTGAAACTATTAGTGTATTTGGTGATCAAGGTTAAAATTTGTTGTTTATTTTCATACCTTTCAAAAATAGCCTATACATTAACAGTCCAAGCCTTTGGCTTAGGAATCCAAGACATTCCTCAGCCAAAAGGCATGGGAATTAAATTAAAATTCAAATACCACAATCATGTTAATAATGTGATATTGGTATTTAATAATGTGATCACATTGATAATGTGATTGAATTACATATTCTCAACATTCTAGAACTTGAATAAGAGCCATTAGGCCTAGTAATATTAAGATAAAATATTGATTTCAGATTAATATTTTTATTTGGTACCAATGTTCTTGTCAAGAATTGATAGAATTAAATGATAATTGGATATGTATTAACTTATGAATAAATTTATTCTTCCTTTGATCCCAATATGGTGTGTAATCAGGCTAATCGATTCCATAATGACATTAGATGGACATATTTCCTTGGATGGAGCTTGGTTGGACCCAATTACATATCAAACTAAACTAAATACTTAATTTTTATAATATGGTGTGAAATTAAAACCCAATTGACCTCATATGGACATAATTCCTTTCTCAGGTCTCATTTATCCCTGATTTTGTATTATATTTAAGTAAATATTCAATTAGTTTAATATGGTGTGCTATCAAAGCCCTATTTGACATTATAGTGAATGAATTCCTTGCATTAGGAAAAATTATTATTAATTAAATATTATAATAAATAAAATACTTTATTGGTTAAATATGATGTGAAATTAGGGAAAAATAGTCACAATGGACAAATTAGATGGACATAATTCATTGTATGAGGTGAAAAATGCCTCGATTGATATTCTAGGTGGAAGAAATTAATTACATAGGACTTAGTTGTCCTCAATTATGTGTACTATTTAAAATATATCAATTGATTTAACATTGTCTAATTAAAACCCCAAATGATATTAGATGGATGTAATTCCTTGCTTAGGGATTGAGTGGCCCCAATTGCATATCATATTGAGCCTAAATACTCAATTAGTTTAATATGGTGTGAAATTAGGGATAATATAACCCAAATGGAACATTATATGGAAAAAATTACTTTCATGAGGCTAAATTATCCCCAATTATGTATAAGATAAAACCAAATGGATGATTTGATGGATATTGTTTATAATTGGGGCCAACAAAGTTGTAATTGACATTAGATGTATTCGGTTACTTTAATGAGCCTTGGTTGGTCTTAATTTCATATTTAGCTAAATTAAATACTTGGTAGATTTAATATGTTACATATTTGGGATCAATAAAGTCCCTTGTTGAAAGTAGAAGGATGAAATTTCTTACATAAGGATTATTTGGAATAAATTTCATAGATCATATTGAACCAAATATTATTTTAGTTGAATTTGGTGCATAATAACAATCCTAATTGTTATTGAATATGGATGTAATTTCTTACATAGGGTTCAATTTGTCATGATTTCATATCAAATTCATGATAACACTTAATTATTTGAATAAGGTGTGCAATTAGGACCCTAATTAAAATTATGTTGACACAATTCCTTGGGCAAGCCTCAATTAGCCCATTTATGTATCATTTTGAACCGAATACTCAATTGGTTTAATATGGTATGCAATTAGAGCCACTAATCCCTAATTTCCATTATATATGAATGTAATTCCTTGCACACTTCTCCTTTGGACTGAATTACATATCAAATTGAAAAAATACTTATTTTTTAATATGGTGAGTAATTAGATCCCCAATTGATATCATATGGATGAAATTCCTTACATTGAGGCTCAATAGGCCCTTAGGGTCACTTTATATCCAATTAAGATCCTTTATATATAATAATAAATAGGTTCATAGGGATGAACTTGGTTAAAATTGTATCAGTCATTACCATAATTGAATTCATAGGCTCAATCTATGATGATGTGGGGATAATTGATCCCAAATTCACATTCTTTACTCATAGATATATGTTAAAGAATATCAAATTTACCCCAATCACCATCATGATTGTACCTTATATACCACATAACCTAAACCCTAAGCCCTAATCCCTAAAGTTCATAATCCCTAAATACTATGTAATATAAATATAAACTCTTTAAACCTTTAACCAATCCTTTTAACATAGATTAACATCATTTAAACTATGAATTAAGTTCACAGGGCTCAATTTTGCCTAAATCACATGACTAATTGCCCCATTTGACTAGTTTTCTCAATCTACACGATGACATCCATGATATAATGAAAACCTAAAAACACTTTCTATATTCACAAATGAGTCCAAGTGATTAAAATTAACCTCAATTATCTTTGTGATTGACCCTATGTACCCTAAACCATGTATATGCATTAAAACCTAAAATTTGTAAACCATTTACTTTCCAAGTATTTACCAACTTCAATTTAGTCCCAATTAACATCCTTTGTAGTAAAAATCTAGTTTGAACACATGACATATCTATTGATTTGACATTAATATACATGTCCTTAAACATAAACCTTATTTCCTAATCCCTAATGATCCCTAAAACATAAATTGTAAGACCTATGCCCTAATGGCCACTACATGCCACAAACATATGTGCATTATGATATAACTAATTTTATAATGAGATATCATAAAATGCACTTTTAAAACCTATGGCTAAAGCCTTTTGAGAACCAATCCAACTATGCATGTGTTGAGTAAATTGAGGCTATTTCAAGAACCTTCAACCTAATTAACCAAATATGAGGAGAGCTAGTTGATTATTTTAATTGAGGGGGAATTTGAGGATAATTTCAACCCCTTCAATAGAAAGATATGTTTTGGATCAAAATTAAAAGATTGATCTTCTATCATGAATTGATCCAATTAGTCAACTTGTGTAATTTCTTGCATGATCTAGGTAAAATTGAGCCCCTAAACCAAATTTATGTCAAAATCAATTGAATAACATGTATGCAACATGTAAATGGAATAATTAACCCTACTTTTATCAAAAATGCAAACATGAAGGTAATCAAGTCAGAAATAGGTTACACAAGTAGATCAAATGTTGTTTAATTACCTTAGAGATTAGACTCTATATCTGATATATTAAACCATAAATTACCATGTACCATTTAGCATTAACCCCAAACATTGTACCATTTACATTAAACCCTAACCCATAAGCCATAAACCCCAAACCCTTTAAATTATAAGCCCTAAACCATAAACCAATAAATTTATCCCCAATTAACATCCTTTATATATATAGTAAGAATTAGGTTCACAAGGATGAATTTGGTTAAAATTACATCACTTATTACCATAATTGACTTCATATGCTCAATCTATGATGATGTGGGGGATAATTGATCCCAAATTCACATTTTGTAATCACAAATATAGGTTTAAGGCTCCCAAATTTACCCCAATTTCCTAGATGATTGTATAAATATACCCTAAAACCTATACCCTAAACCCTAATCCTTAAATTTATTAATCCCTAAAATCTAAACCACATATATAAACTCTTTAAACCTTGAACCAATCATTTTAGCCTAGCTTAAAATCATTTCTAGATTAAGAATTAAGTTCACAAGGCTCAATTTGGCGTAAATCATATAATTGATTACCCCATTTGACTAATTCACTCAATCTACATGATGAAATCTAGGGTATAATGACAACCCAAAAATATATATTATTAATGACTTATTATTATTTTTTGAGGCTTTGACATGCTTAGATTTTCTTTCTCCAAGTATTAGGAGAAGAAAAAAATGACTTGAGAAGTAATAGCATGGCATTTAATACATTTTGGGAAACATATTGGTCGACCACTTAAAAAATTGAAACCCAAAGTCATATGGCATTTAATACACTTTGGGAAACATGACCAAAAACATTTCAATGCCATATATGTCTAAAAAACATGCTACCTATTATTTTTTTAAATACATGTGTCATTTTAATTTATGGGGAGCCATTTACCTTCCATCATAATGTCAATTTAGAACCATGGGTTTTAACACAGGGAGAGATGTGAGTATCCATAAATCCAAGCCATTATAGGGGAAAGGTCCCAATAGCTATGCACCTTCAATTTGGAACTTAATTATAATCCCTAACCCATAAAACATAAATTATAATCTCTAATCCCTAATCCATAATCCCTATGCACTAATGCCTTAATCCCCAATCCATAATACCTTATCTATATTAAGTATAATGTGATCACATTATTTAATAACATGATCATATTATTCTTAACATAGGCAACACTTAGTCCTCATTTCCAATTCCCAACCCAAAAGATTATATCAATAATAACATGATCACATTATTGTTGATATGAACTTTTCAATGTGTTGGATGGGTTGGGGCCTTATAGAAAACATAACACGATTGTGTTATGTAATAACATGATCATGTTATATAACATTATCATGTTATTAATATTTTAGTGATAATCTCACTTATCAAAGATTATTTTTATCCTAAATCAAGAATTTTATCCTCACAAACATTCTTTAGATACTTTTGTGAGATTTGCGTACCTATGTACTTGACCCTACCATTGAAAATTTCTCAATTATCCATTCTGATGGGTTCTAGATCACATTCGAAGAGGAAGAGGAATTTTTTTAAGAAGAAAAAACCATAGGAATTATAATATTTCAAAGATAAAAACAAGCCACTATTGCAAAAAGTTCATGGTAAACAATATTGGAAGTTCACATTCAAAGTTCCAAGTTTTTTATTTTGTTAATGATGAGTCTATATATGATTCTTCACCCCCTAAGAATGAATAAAATTTGATGGAAATAAATAATGATGAAATTAACAATCAATAAAATTTCATGGAAACATATAATGAATAAATTAACAATGAAGAATTTAATGTCATCCCACCTCTAAACAATGCAATTAATAATGGTCTTAAAACATCATCTCAACAAATTCCACCATTACCAATACCTCCAAGAATTGTGTGTAAAAAAGAAAAGTACTTAATTAAAGTTGACGAAAATATTTTAAAACCAATGAATAATAAAATGTTTGATCATCATTCAATAAAATTGGCTCAACAAAATTATGATACTTTCATTCATAATTTGGAGTATGATAGTCAAATATGTCAATTATTTGTTTCATTGATAAAATTGATTAATATAAGACCTATAATATACACATTAGGACTAATAGCATCTAAAATGGATTATGAAATGATGAAATTGTTGAAAATATACATGATACATATCATATTGTAGGCTTGATATCATGCAACAAAGATTGTAATGCTTCCTGACATATAATGCTAACTTATGCAATAAGTTTTAAAATAGTAAAAATTGATTCATTTCAAAAACAAGCTGAACACTTGATATAAATAGAAAAACATTAATGAAATAAATTTCAAGACATGAAAGACTTAATGAACCTAATACTAATGAGCTCTGGGCATTCTTTGGTAGGCTTACACGAAAGGATAATGATATAGCCGATACTCTCAAAGAGTTACATGCTCAATTTTGGAAATACAATACAAGAGTTTCACTCAATGTAAGAGCTATTGTGAAAAGAAGTGTTTGTTCTAGTAATCGTGATCCCCATACAAAACATTTATTATATATGAATCAAACATAATTTTACTCTAATTTTTTGGAAAAACATCCACGAATTTCTATTTGTCAAATATATTTTGAGATGGAAAAACCTCTTTATGTTAAAATAAATCACACATGCACACTTTTTGTTGTAGGAAACATGTTAAATTTTCAATGCGCTATGATGTTTTTCACCATATTCATTTTACTTTGCATACTAACATTTTTCAAGATTGTGGCATTGAATTACCAGAAAAATGAGCCAGGGAATTTATTCCAACTATCTTCTTCAAAAGATCAGATGGGAAATTATTTTACAACAAATCATGTTTAAATGGAAATCACAACATTTATAGTGGATTGCCAAATTAAAAAAATATATCCATGAAGAGATTATAAGTGCAATTAAATAGGAATTAGTTGGTTTAAGCAAATATAAATTAGTGACTTATCAAGTAAAAGATGGCAAAGAAACTAAAAGGTTTGAGCTTGTTACAAAAAAGATACATGTTTTAGAAGTTTTGGTCAAATTTAGGGAGAAGATTATTTATGATTATATAAGGCACACACATAGTGCTAGATGGTTGGATAAACATTTCAAAATATACAAGGCTACATTCTCACTTAGTTCCATTTTTTTAGTAGTTGATATTGCAAAGAATTACACATTCAAACCCCAAATGGAAGTTCAATCATAGTATTACAACCCATCATAAGTTACCATATTCATGCATCTAGAATTCATGCATGCACCTAATAATATAGAGCAACAATGGAAAATATTAAGGGAGTACAATTTCTATATCAGTGATGATAGATCACATTGTTCAAAGTATGTTCAAGGTTATTATTAAAAGTTCTATGAATAGTTGAGTTAGAGGAACATTAATTTCAATAAACATTACATTTGGATAGATAATTGCACATCGTAATCTAAAAATGCATGGATTTTTTATTAGTTGAGTTGGGTGGATGTTACCACAAGTATAGAGCAAATTTTGAGTTTCATTGAGGATGTCTATGGAAAGGGGGGGCATGATGTTGTTGAATCATGTGTAAAAAGAGATATTGCAATGGAGGAGTTGAAATTTGAAGAGGGTGTTCATTTGAAATGTATAAAAACTATGGTTGAATGGTGTAATGACAAAATCTGTCATGTAGGTCAACTAAATTCTACTATTCATAGACATTTCTAGTTAATGAAGGAAGAACACTTGGCAAGGTCTGAGGATTGCATGACTCTAATGGGTTCAAGTGACCTCCACTCATTTCATATCTAGAATGTGAGTTCTTGGACTATTCATATAAGACACTTGGCATGTTTCTATTCTACATGCATGTACTCTATTTGGAATGAGTGTGAGTCACAAGAGTGGGTGGATTATTAGAGTTCTAAAACTCTAATTCCAATTAACACATATCAGGTTCTAAAAACATTACAAATTATACATATGACATCATTAGATGACTTTGACTATGTATCTGATCTAGTGTAGCTAGGTAGAATATTTATCATTATGTATAATTTAATCTCATTATTTATATATCTTCATATTGTCACTAAAATGATTTTTTGTGATGGACAGGGCATGTTTTTTATAGTTATTTCAGATGAGGATAACAAAGAAGGCACTAATTACTACTTGTCTTAGTGTGTAGAGAGAAAGAAAAATATGACTTCCCCATTTACAAATGGAGAAAACATTGACTATCCCACTGGGTCAGTGGTAGTCACTAGAACTTGGTTTTGATGATATCCTATAAAAAGTTTAGATATGTTGTTTGAAGAGTTTGAAACACACAAGAGGATAGTACACTATTCAAATTTGCTTCTTGTAGTGAATATCCAATTACAAAAATATCATGAGAGGCCATTAAATCAGTTCATGAAGATATTCTTGACACTATCAATGTTAGAGTAGATCCTAGTGGTTTGTTGGATTTAAATACAGAGTTATGTTGAATTTTCAAATGTATAAGTAATCAATTTTACTAAATATTTTTTATTTTCAAGGTAGTACATATATAAATTTAATTTTTAATTGCTTACTAACAATTTTTTGTAAGTTAGTGGTGCCATATAAGCTTCCACCTTCACTTGGTTGACACTATTAGTAAAGAATTATATATTCTTGAAGCTAAGAGAAGCTTAGGTTTTATGGGTATTTTAACTTAGGCTAAAAAATTACATTTTTATTGTATTGGGAAGGGTGTTTTTGAGGCTAGAATAGTTGGTGGGTATGTCGATCAGGCTTGATGGGAGGACAAGAACCTATTTTTGGACATTATCTTCCCCCATTTGATGTGTTTGTTGTGTTATTTTTCACTCAGGAAGTATTGAAACCAGATTTATGCAACCATAACTTTAAATTTGACAATATTTGTTGTCAATGTTTTCGCTCTCTAGAAAGGTAGTGAAAATGTACCTTCAAGTGGATTCCAATGTTGTGGAAATATGATAAAATGTAATTTGCCTATCTATATGTGATCAAATTAATAGATTCATAGGTGGAGGTACCAAAGGTAGAAATGCCAATTGGAGCTCGAGAAATTGTTTGTTCACTAAAAAGAACTTGCATTTTTGGACCCATCATTACAACTTGTCTAATGTATTGATATCAAGATTCCACCTAAGTTATATAGGGTATGATTATAGGTATTAAGGAGGTATGTGAGGGATATTATAGTTCATGGAAATCACTTACATTTTTGCTTTTATGGATGTTTGAACTTAAGCTAAAAAATTGCATTTTTATTGTATTGAGAAAGGTGTTCTTGAGGCTAAAATAGGTGATGGGTTTGTCGATTGGGACTAATAGGAGGCTAAAAACCTGGTATTAGATGTTATCTACCCTATCAAACATGTTGAGAGTTTCATTTTTCACTTAGGAAGCATTGAAACTAGAGTTATGCAACCACAACTTGAATTTTGACAACTTTGACAACTTAAACTAGAGACCTAGAAACTTAATGAGTGATTGATCTATTGACCTATTGAAAACTTTGACAACTTTTAAAACTTTTAAAACTTTTACAAATTTGACAAATTTGACAACTTTGACAATTTTGACAACTTTGATAATTTTGACAACTTTCACAATGTTCACAATTTTGACAACTTTGACAATTTTGACAACTTTGACAACATTTACCTATTGACCTATTTACCTCTAGAATAAATAAACCCTGTATATACCTTCTTTTGGGTTAAAAATCACATTATAAGGGGAAGTAAGTGTTATTCCTTAATCTTTTCAAGTATGAAATTAAATATATATGGACTTGGAAGATGGTCCCATCATAAAAGGAGGTTTGTTATCCCTAGAAGATGCATGAGAGATTTTAAATTGAACTAATACTCCATGTTGTTGTCACATGACTATAGGGTGACTTATTGTGTATGATGCATTATTGTGCCTTATTTTTCCCTATATATGGAATGAAATGTTGAAGTGTGTTTGAGTGATTTTAATAGGTTAAGGCAAGTGTGATTTGACAATGCAAGAACATCTATGATATAAAACTAACTCCTTAATATCCATATCATGTTTTGTCAAGTTTGAAACCTAAGAGGATTACCTTGTGAGAATATAGTGAAAAATTTGGAGGACATTTGTGAATGGAATGTATGAAATGAGTTAGAGAATGAATGTGAGAGTTTTTTAAGAGGTATAATTACATCAAGAAGTATCTCCAAAGTGTACAAAAATTAAGTAAAAAGAGAGTAAGGCCATTAATCCTAAGTGATAAGAGTGTCATTAGTCATTTCCTCTACACATAATGAAATAAAAACTTTAATTTAAAAAAAACATGTAAGATCTGAGATATATAGCATTGAAAAGAATAATTTTTTAATCCTCATTTGTCCATGTATAACATTAAATATGAGATCTAATAGATAATAACATGGAAGATTAAAAAAACACTATAAAATAACACATAATGAAATAAAAGCTAAATATAAATTACATAGATTGCCATTATAGGCATACAATATAGGAACATACATGTCCAATGTCATAATACATAGAATGTCGCAATAATCATATAAAAAATTACATTTACTAACATAGTATCTAACGTTGGCTGAATGTCATATGCACATATACAATGCCAAAAATGCATCAATTACCTTATAGGCATAAAATAAAGTACATCTCATGTGTAAGACATCCTACTCATCAAATAGCCTCCCTTTATCTGCCTTCCTCAAAGAAGACTCCCCCTGGGATGTCATGCTAGTAGATGAAGAACCCTCTAATGTCGTGGATTACTTTAAGGTATGACTATAGTCCTAAAATCATATCTATCTTGCATTTGAGCCTATTCAAATACAATAATTATTATAAAATTAACATAAAATACATTTAAAAAATTATTAAGAAATTAATTTTAAATTATTTTAAAAAATTATTTAAACATGTGCACTTACTGCAAACTCACAATCTTATTCAATCTATTTTTCATGCTCAATTAGGTCAATGGTAGTCTCAACTGTCTGAATAGGCATCTCAAATATGGGAAGAACATGAGAAGTTACCCTAATCACCATCTAACTAGGACTATCAGTTATCATAAGACAACCCTACATACACAATACATTTACATAAGTTATATTTGCCCCAATTACATGTACTAAAAATTATTAAAACAAGTATATTTTTATATTTCAAAATTATAAGAAGTAATATATACCTCTATAAATGCATGTGCAGATGACATTGCAGCAACAATGTCTATGTTTGTCTCAACTCATAGAGAGGGAGGAGTGTCAGTACCAACCATCAACTATTCATGTAAACAAGGTCTCACTTAGTTTTATATAAAGTACATCAACTATTATATATGGAAACCAAAATGATCAATAGAAGCACTTGCATATAAAATATCTATCTATATGAAATGACACATTATAGGAAATAAGAATACAAGAATGCATGTGAAAATACATTTGGATCTAAATTGATAAGCCATCTATTGAAGTGTTAGACCAAAAGAGTTATACCAAAACCAAAATTAGAGGATTAAAATTATGAAAGGGAATATATAATATACTAGTTTATTTTTTTTAATTGATATATATATATATATATATATATATATATATATATATATATATATATTTGGGTCAAGATGTTCAATTTATTATATATTACATGTTGGACTATATTGGTTTTTGATTTATTACTTATCTTAAAATAGGGTTTTGACATAGGTAGGACTCTCATAACTACTTCCTTTTAGATGAATTTTTAAGATTAAATTAGAGTATTTAGGGATATTTTAAATTATATTTTAAAGGTGGGCTACATTTGATGGAGTATAGTGATGAACTATTATTGGCTTCCTAGGATTATAGAGAAATATATGACTAATGATTTGGCCACACTATATATAATAGGGATACTCTAGATTATGTAGGTGAGGATTGTGGTCCCATCAAGTAGATTCATTTGTAACCTATTCACCAACTAGGATGTGTCATTTAAAATAGTTTAATTTTCTCATAAGTCCCTTGAGAGTGGACTATCACTTTCAATGTTGTGATTAGGATACTAGGCTTGTCAACTAAAATAAATGTTGTGGCCTTGATAGAGGATTGTGATAGAGGTAAGGTTGTTAATTGGGTATGATAATTGTTGATACATATAACATAGGATTTAAGTATGCGGTAAGACTAGTGGGGTAGAGTGGGTAATTATCCTAACCCTCTAAAATGATATTAAACAGGGATCTTTTCTTCCCATCTGGTGGGAGACAAAGGGACATACTTCCTTTTTTATAGATGGGCACATATTTTTAGGATTATTAAGGAGATAGGATGTAAATTTTCATGGGTCTAAGAGGTGTTAGCATATGCATATATGGATATATATCATATAGTGAGGTTTATGGCTATGTTTATCAGCCACCCTACACTTATCATGGGCTAAGTGTATGAGGACATGACCCCTTGCTAGTGATAGTTAGATACTGGGATAGTGGTGGGCATCAGGGCTTCTCAATGGATAGGTATGCTGCCATTGAGAGACTTTCCATGAGTGGTGGACACACTGATAATGATATATTTGGTAGATCTACTATATTAGGGTATTTTAGGATAGTTTGTGAATGAGGTGGACACTTTACTACCATCATGGGAAATTTTGGGAGAGTACTAATTAGAGGGGTAAATTTAGAAAAATATCTTGTGTAGGTTGAAATTATGGTAGGATACCAACATTAATTACAACCACCACCATAATATGTAGATACTTAGATGTAGAAACAAACATAAGATAGAGGGCGAGGAGATGAAGTGTAAGAGGAAACAAGGGTCATCATACACTTGTTAGAGAGGAACCAATGGGATAGGATAAAAATGCTAAGATGAGGTCCAATTACGTGTTATACCTAGACTAACATGAAGTTACCCAAGAAAACTAGTGAGTTGGTTTATTTTTAGTTACTTTCTATGTTACTTTGTGATTTATTACACAGTTATTATTATTTTATATGAATACAGATCTAATATTTTCAAATATTATATGGTTTAAGAGTGAATCACTCATAGGTGGAACATGATCAAATAAACTTTGGTTAGGATTTTTTAGGTGAGGACTATTTAAGCCTCGATAATATTTTAGTGGATGCAGTTTTCCATGTGTGAACAAGAAAGCATACAATTTTTATACCTAACTACCATACATATGTGGAGTTCCCTCATATTAAGAGAGATATAGTTGGCCTAGAGGAAAATGTGGCTTGTTTAGAGTTTGAGGTGAATACTCTCAATGAGATTGTTAGGGATAGGAGAGGTTAGGCTCCATCTAACCAAAAAATAGTGGGAGGTACATCACCCACATTGGTATAATCAAGAGACACAAAATCATAGAAATCATATCCCACATCACTCATCAACATTGGGACATTATCATAGGATTATGAGTAGGATCCCTTGGCATAACCTCTAGAGGTTATGAGATGCCAATAATAACCTCTATAAAAATGCCAATAATAAAAATGAATATAATGCATGTTTTTAACCTTGCTTTATTACATGGGATATATGTAACAAAATTATTTTTGCATATAGGTTGTGTTTATTTTTTATTAATTCTTGAGAAGAGAAGTTACAAATTAGATGCAAAGAGCAAAACATATATGTAAACAACTGCATTCATAACATATTAAAAGAGTAAAACATATATGTAAATAATTCTTACCTCTATATAGGTAAATGGTGTCATCCTAATAGAGGAAGATGTAGTCATGAATGGCTGAACAACTGGATAAAAATATGAAAATAATGGCTATGACAAATTGAATACCATAAATGTTGGCTGTGATAATGAAGGAACCATCACCTCCTATGACATAAAAAATGACATATATATATTATTTTAATTTTTTATGTAAATTAATTATTAGCTTAGAAATTAAATTTACAAATATAACTTAAATTTAACATGACATTTATATAAAATATACCTATATCTAGGTGGTGACTAATGTCTACACACCAAATCAACATGCTAAAAAATCATCATTCATAAGAATATGATTTAAGCCATCTAAACCTCTGTAATATCCCCTACCAATAGAGATATATGAAAGACACAAAACTCTGATACCAAAGACCAAAGCTCTGATACCACTGTAATATCCCCTTCAAACAGGAAATATAGCAACACAAAAATCTGAACCTAGATATAATCGCTGTTGAATAAATTCAGAAAGATCACAATAATATAGTCTCTTAATAACAAATTACAGATTGTGTCACTTGTCCTTCTAAATTATTACAATTGTAGTCCTCTAATATGCATATAAATATGAAATACAGTCTTGAAAACCCTGGCTTTGCAAATCTGGAAGTGCAAATTGAATTCTGGAAAGTCTCGGCCCTTCTGTGTCGACACACAGTCGCCGTCGTCAGTCGATATATCGCCGACGTCGGTATCTGTCGGTCGGCTTTCTGCCGACGTCGGTCTTCAGTCGACCGATGTCGGTCACTGAAACCCTCTGTCTGCCGAGGTCGGTTCCTGAGCTGATCTGTACGGGCCTGTACGGACCTTGTACGGCCGCCAATTACGCACAACTTCCCTGTTTTCAACCCCTAATCCGAAATATACTTTTCTAGCACAGAAGATCTCTAGCTGTATAATTTATTGAATCAAAACTAAATAAAGAAATACCTGGAATATCTGTAATAACTTCTATATGAAGTTATCTCTCAAACCTGAAATTCTGTGATAACTTCTGGATGAAGTTATCTCACACTTTGGCAATAGATCAGCTGATATTCCACAGCCTCTTAATTGCACACACTGAAGAGGGAACGTTCTCCAATGCAAATGGAATCCTTGAACCCTAGGCTCAGTCTTCACAGAAGAAATTCTCCAAAATCAATATCAATAATCAATAGCATAATCAACAATGGCCTCCATGAGAAACCCTTATACCCTCAAAAGATGTGCTTGCCCTAATTAGGGTTTTCTTAAATTAGAATTAGGGTTTCTAATTAAAATTAGGCTAAATAATTAATATTTGATTAAATCAATCAAATATTAATATCTCCCTCAATACATGTCAGATCGACGAACCGATCGAAGCTAATGAATCAGGGAGTGATTCCGCACATAACCATACCACAATAAAGGCGCTCCGCTGCATATCAAATATCCCTAAAAAGTAGGAGCTCAGGCCAAATGTGTCTGAAATACCCTGAATGAAAATCAAATGTAGAAATCTTGTGAATCAAAGTCGAGCCAAGCTCCATTATGACCCTCTATCCATCCTATTAGCCTACGAAGGTCGCATAATAGGCTAACCATGAACTCAGAACATGTCACCTAAAAAGGGGGACATGACAATCCACCCCTCCTGAAATTGCTTGCCCTCAAGCAATCACTGTATGACAAATCAATCAATCCACCTGGATCCCAAATATAATTTTGACCTCCACCACTGTCAATTAACACGACCCCCATGCCATGTCCATCCCAACTCTCATGTAATGGTGTCACATCATCTCTAGTACTAAGATAAGCACTCCAACATCCAATCCATAAATGAAAATCAGCAAGCAAACTCCTTACCTGAATAATATATGAAACTGGATAGTGAAGACTAGAAATAGTAATATCATCATCAACCTGTGATCCGGCTGTAACAGAAAGTTGAGTCCTCACCACATGTGACAACTCCTGAACTGAGCTCACCTCAAGACCAAGCTCGTCCTCGTACCTCTCCTGTACTGGTGCCAATGTGCTCTTGTCATCACCCTCTATCATGTTATGTGGTATAGGTACCTCCATCCGATGAAAAAACATATATCTGAAGCTGCTGCCCCGTATTGCCTTAAGAATATGTGTCGTCCCATCAACATTAAAGAGAACCTCCATGTCCTTGAGACGAAGAGTAACTTCCTCAAATGAATGAAGCCACTTCATACCCAAGACTAAGTCTATATCCCCCATGTTTACCACATAATAATCAGCGTTGAACTCATAGTTGTTCAAGCGCAATGGGAGGTCTCTAATCATACGCTCACACTTAAGAGTGTGACCATCAGCTACCTTAACTCTGATGCCCTCAAAACCTTCTGTAGTGAGTCCACGCTTCTCCACAAACCTAGCATCTATGAAATTGTGAGTGGCTCCTGTATCAAGAAGGGTGATAACCTTCTGCCCTGCCAAAACTCCACGGAGTCTGAATGACTCATCTGACTGTATGCTGGATATGCGGGCCTCCTGTAGGTGAAGCTCTAACTCTACCTCTACATTAGGCCCTGAAGCCTCTACCTCTGCCCCCTCAGCACTGTTATGCTGTTCGGAATCCTCAGAATCTGACTCCTCATAATATATCCACATCATACGATTCGCCTTGCCCTTAGGCCTCAAAGGACAATCGTGATGGATATCATATGGTCCTTTGCAGTAGAAGCAAAGCTTCTTCCTGCATAGATCATTAAGCGCCTCACGATCCAAAGGTGGTGCTGCTGGATTGGCCTTTGAATCATTTTTAACTCCGGATTTATCTATGTTAAAATCCGGTCTCTCCGTATCCCCGTGGGAGTGCTTATGGTCTCTAGAAGAAGAAGTACCTTTGGTGTTAAATTTATTGGATGGGGCTGCCATCTCCATATCACGTGCCTTCCTCATAGCTACCTGTAATGAAGGAGGATCAAAGGCTTTGATCCAACCCCTCAATGGCTCTGTCAATCCCTCTATGAAGAGAACTACCAATCTACGCTCTGAAATATTGGGTACCATGACTGCTAATCTCTGAAACTCACCAATGAAGGACTCCAAGCTGCCTGTTTGTCTCAACTGTGCCAAATCCCAGAAGTAAACCTCGGGATCTCTCCTGTCAAACCGCTCAACCAATCTATCCACGAAGTCCTGGTACTCTGTCACTTGATTATGCTGAAGTGTTACCATACCATGGTACCACCAATCATGTGCTACTCCATCTAAGTGCAAAGTGGCGTATTTGATGGCATCTATCTCTGACATTGGTCTCAACGCCAAAAAGGTGTCAAGCTTATGAACCCAAGCTTGAGCTGTCATCTTACCGCTGCCGTCAAAAGTAGTCAAAGAAAGCTTACCAGTAGCCTTCTGTAGCTCACTGAATTGGACTCTAGGTCTCCTGTCTTGTCTAGCCAATCTATAGTGCTCTCTCCTCAAATTGACAAAACGATCAAAGGTTGTTCTCTCCTGGATATGAGGAGGTAATAAGTCCCACTCATCATTTGCAGCCATGTAAACATCTGCAAATGGAGAATTCCCTGCCTCCTCATCTGCTGGTGCCTCTGGTTCTTCTTGAATAAATGAAGGGTGTGTAGGTCTATCCGCTGTCCTGGAGTGAGTCTGTTGTGGTCTCTGATTAACCGTAGCACTCCTATCATCTCTTTGGTCCCTATTCTGTCCATCAGGTGCATTCATTCTCTCTATCATGGTCATAAGTCCCTGTAGTGTCTGAGTCATCTGCTGTTGGCTTATCATCATAGCACGCTGAAACTCTCTGGTGGCCTGATCAACATCATACCTGTGGCCCCTGGGTGGGCTGCCCTCACGTCTGTCACTCATGATGATTGGTCTCTGATCTAACAACTGGATACCTTCAAGCAAGGCTCGACTGCGTGTGTTATACCTGTGTGGTCCCAACTCTTGTGGCTGCATAAGATCTATAGACCCTCAGGCTGGCAGGATTTAGCTCTGATACCACTGTAATATCCCCTACCAATAGAGATATATGAAAGACACAAAACTCTGATACCAAAGACCAAAGCTCTGATACCACTGTAATATCCCCTTCAAACAGGAAATATAGCAACACAAAAATCTGAACCTAGATATAATCGCTATTGAATAAATTCAGAAAGATCACAATAATATAGTCTCTTAATAACAAATTACAGATTGTGTCACTTGTCCTTCTAAATTATTACAATTGTAGTCCTCTAATATGCACATAAATATGAAATACAGTCTTGAAAACCCTGGCTTTGCAAATCTGGAAGTGCAAATTGAATTCTGGAAAGTCTCGGCCCTTCTGTGTCGACACACAGTCGCCGTCGTCAGTCGATATATCACCGACGTCGGTATCTGTCAGTCGGCTTTCTGCCGACGTCGGTCTTCAGTCGACCGATGTCGGTCACTGAAACCCTCTGTCTGCCGAGGTCGGTTCCTGAGCTGATCTGTACGGGCCTGTACGGACCTTGTACGGCCGCCAATTATGCACAACTTCCCTATTTTCAACCCCTAATCCGAAATATACTTTTCTAGCACAGAAGATCTCTAGCTGTATAATTTATTGAATCAAAACTAAATAAAGAAATACCTGGAATATCTGTAATAACTTCTGTATGAAGTTATCTCTCAAACCTGAAATTCTGTGATAACTTCTGGATGAAGTTATCTCACACTTTGGCAATAGATCAGCTGATATTCCACAGCCTCTTAATTACACACACTGAAGAGGGAACGTTCTCCAATGCAAATGGAATCCTTGAACCCTAGGCTCAGTCTTCACAGAAGAAATTCTCCAAAATCAATATCAATAATCAATAGCATAATCAACAATGGCCTCCATGAGAAACCCTTATACCCTCAAAAGATGTGCTTGCCCTAATTAGGGTTTTCTTAAATTAGAATTAGGGTTTCTAATTAAAATTAGGCTAAATAATTAATATTTGATTAAATCAATCAAATATTAATATCTCCCTCAATACATGTCAGATCGATGAACCGATCGAAGCTAGTGAATCAGGGAGTGATTCCGCACATAACCATACCACAATAAAGGTGCTCCGCTGCATATCAAATATCCCTAAAAAGTAGGAGCTCAGGCCAAATGTGTCTGAAATACCCTGAATGAAAATCAAATGTAGAAATCTTGTGAATCAAAGTCGAGCCAAGCTCCATTATGACCCTCTATCCATCCTATTAGCCTACGAAGGTCGCATAATAGGCTAACCATGAACTCAGAACATGTCACCTAAAAAGGGGGACATGACAACCTCTGATGTCATCATCATCAAAAGGTCCCATGTACATAGCTACACATGAAATACAAGGGTGGTGTCAGGGTCAGGAATCCTATGGCATATCTATAACATTAGTTTGTGAAAGCTTACTTGCATGTTGAATAAGTGTAACGATGGTGAACTAAGAGTATTGAGATTGTCTATCTCCATATCATACTAAACTATGGATGGGATCTCAAGATCAAGAAGCTTTTGGATATGAATCCACATAGGTTGATTAGACACATGATGTGTACCTAGTAAATCATATGTAAAGCCTTTTATTTAGCCCTAAAACTCACTAAAATCAAAATAATTAGGAATCTGATCGAGGTCAAACTCATAGTAGAGTTTCCTAAAAAAATATAATGGGACCTCATGGTTGTTACATGGTAGATAATCAAATACCATCCACCATCGATCCCAAAAATTGGCCATGATTAAGTTATGTGCATACCTGTGGATATGAAAATGTTTAGTGGTTATGGGAAGTGGGGCATTGGTGGTTGGGTCGATGAATCGGGTAAAAATGTCAGATTTTAAAATATCCAAATTCTTGACTTAAAGGGCTAATAGCTTGTTAGCATAATATACCATACATGTACCCCTATATAAGGTCTATCAGTCAATTTGACTCGTTATCGAGTCACTTTGACTTAATTAGGTTTATAGAGTATCAGCTAGTTGGGTGCAGTGGGGGTTGGTCAAAATTGGATCCCAAATTTTATTAATTAAGTCTTCAATTTCAAGTTTGTTTCCCATAATGTTATCAATAAAAACCTCTTGACTACCAAGGTATTTTAAGGAACTATAGGAGGGTTAGTTGGAGGGGTAGGAGGAACAATAAGGTTTTGTAGAGGGTTAGGAGGAGGATAAACAAGAGGGTTTTGTGGAGGGTTGGGAAGGTTAGTAGGATGGGCTGCAAGACAAAACAAATTACAATTAAAAACATCGGTTAAAGAATGAAAATTATGAAAAATTAGGGTTAAATAAAGAATGTTTGATCACTTACCTCTCCTATTTGATGGCATCATTGATTATTAGGTTTGTGGGGTGAATCTGGAGGCTTCCTAACACTCTTTATAGTCTTTTGAGAAAAATACAATCATAGAATAAGGGCAAAGCTATGAAACCTGAATGCAAAATGAATAATTTTGCTGTTAGATTTCCCTCTTTATTTTTTTTCACATAGGGAATGCAATCGCATTATAAATGTGATCACATTATTGTTATGTCAATAACATGATCACATTAATAATGTGATCACATTATCATTTAATATAATGTGATTTCTTTATTACATAACATGCTCACATTATGGTTTAGCAATAATAAGCCTAGATTTAAGTAAAATAATTACATTAA
This sequence comes from Torreya grandis, assembly GCA_037957365.1. Taxonomy (NCBI): domain Eukaryota; kingdom Viridiplantae; phylum Streptophyta; class Pinopsida; order Cupressales; family Taxaceae; genus Torreya; species Torreya grandis. The sequence goes on from JARHVA010001946.1 coordinate 321,883, forward strand.
TTAAATAACATGATCACATTATTAATTAATGTGATCAAATTATGGGTAATGTCAAAATGTCACTAAATGTGACCTATTGACTCAATACCACCTAATACTCAATACCTAATCAAATTATGGATCAATAGGTAAATGTGATCACATTAATTAATTGACCTATAAAATACAAGTACTCAATGAATACCACCTAATAGGTCAATAGGTCAACAGGTAAATGTTGTCAAAATTGTCAAAGTTGTCAAAATTGTCAAAGTTGTAAAAATAGTCAATGTTGTTAATAGGTCAATAGGTCAATTACTCATTAAGTTTCTAGGTCTCTAGTTTAAGTTGTCAAAGTTGTCAAAGTTCAAGTTGTGGTTGTAAAACTATGATTATGATTCTTTCTGAGTGAAAACTCACATCATTAACACATCTTAGGATTAGATAATGTCGAAGACCAAGTTTTCAGCCTCTCATCATGCTTGATTGATAAATCCACCACCTATTACAACTTCAAGAATACCCTTCCCAATACAAGAAAAATGCATTTCTTAGCCTAAGTTAAAACAAGCATAAAACAAAAAATTCAAGTCATTTCCACAAACCATCGGATCCCTTTCATACCTATTTAATCCCGCTAATCACAAACTATAGCACTTAGGTGGAAGATTCAAGATCAATCCATTAGACAAATTATAGTGATAGGTCCAAAAATGCAAGTTTCTATCAGTAAACAAGTAACTTCTTGAGCTCCAATTGGCATTTCTACCTCTAACTATGAATCTATTACTTTAATCACATCTAGATAGAAAAATTACATGTTATCACACTATCATGATGTTTGAATCCACTTGGAAGTGAATTTTCACTACCATTCTAGAGTGTGGAAACACAGGGAACAAATGTTGTCAAAGTTTGAATTGTGGTTGCATAACTCTGATTCAGATGCTTCTTGAGTGAAAACTCAAATCATCAACATGTTTAAGGGGTGGATAACATCTAGAACTAGGTTTTTGGCCTCTTGTCAGGCCCAATCAACAAACTCACTACCCATTTTGGCTTCAAGAACACCCTTCCCAATACAAGATAAATGCATTTTTTTAGCCTAAGTTCAAATACCCATAAAACCTAAGCTTTTCTTAGCTTCAATAATATAGAATTATTTAATAACAATTCCAACCATGTGAAGCTGGAAGCTTATATATCACCAATAACCTAAAAAAAATTGTTAGTAAGTAATTAAAAAAGAAATATATATATATATATACACACTATGTAGAAAATAATAAACATTTAGTAAAATTTAGATATCCTATAAAAAATTTAGGTCAATGGTTATTTGAAGAGTTTAAAATGAATAGGAAGATACGTCACTATTCAAATATGATTCTTACAATAAATATTTAATTACAAAAATATGGCCATTAAATAAGAAACTATGGAAAGTTCGTGAGTTAGACCATGAGATATTATTGATACTATCAAGGTTAAAGTACATCCTAGTGATTCATTGGATTGAAATATGGAGGTATGTTAAATTTTCAAATGTAGATCTAATCAATTTTACTAAATTTTTATTATTTTCTACATAGTGTGTGTGTGTGTGTGTGTATATATATATATATACACACACACACACACACTATGTAGAAAATAATAAACATTTAGTAAAATTGATTAGATCTACATTTGAAAATTTAACATACCTCCATATTTCAATCCAATGAATCACTAGAATGTACTTTAACCTTGATAGTATCAATAATATCTCATGGTCTAACTCACGAACTTTCCATAGTTTCTTATTTAATGGCCATATTTTTGTAATTAAATATTTATTGTAAGAATCATATTTGAATAGTGACGTATCTTCCTATTCCTTTTAAACTCTTCAAATAACCATTGATCTAAATTTTTTATAGGATATCATTGAAACCAAGTTCTAGTGACTACCACTGACCTTTTGGGATAGTCGATGATTTTTCCATCTATAACTGGGGAAGTTAATTTTTTCTTTCTCTACACATAGACATAAGTAGTAATTAGTGCCCTATCCATTATCTTCACATGTAATAATTACGAAAACATGCCCTATATCATAAAATTTTATTTTTAATGACAATATGAAGATATATTTAATGAGAATAAATTGTACATAATGAAAAATATTCTACCTAGCTACACTAGATGAAATACATGATGAGAGTCATTTGATGATGTCATATTTGTAAGTTGAAATACTATTGAAAACTTATATGTGTTGATTATAATTAAATGTATAGAACTCCAATCATCCACCCACTCTTGTGACTCACACTCATTCCAAACAGATTCCATGTATGAAAAACAAAAACATGCCAAGTGTCTCATATGAACAGTTTAACAACTTGTATTTGAGATATGAAATGAGTGGAGGTCAGTTGAACCCATTAGAGTCATACAATCCTTGTAATTTTCCAAGTGTTCTTCCTCCATTAACCAAAAATGTCTATAAATAATAGAATTTGGTTGAACACCACGACACATGTTCTCATTACACCATTAAACCATAGTTTTTGCATCTATTAGATGAACGCCATATTCAAATTTCAACTCCTCCCTTGCAATAAATCTTTTACACATGCTATAACATTATCATGCTTCTCTTTTCTATGGCCAGCCTCAGTGGAAATCCAAATGTTTTTTACACCAGTGATAATATGCACCTTTCTTAACCAATAAAACATTTGTGCATTTTTGAATTACAATGTACAATTGATTGACCGAATGTAATGTTGATTGAAAGTAATGTTCCTTTGACTCAATTGTTCATATCAATTCTAAAAATAACCTTACACATAATCTAAATGATGTGATCTATCATCATTGATATAGAAATGACACTCCCTTAATATATTTTTTTGTTTCTTAATACTATCAGGGGCATGCATGAATGCTATATGCATGATTATGGTAACTTGTGATGAGTTGTACTACTAAGATTGAACTTCCATTTGGGGTTTGAATGTGTAATTCTTTGAAAAATCAACTACTAAAAGAATAGAACCAAGTGAAAATGTATCCTTTCATATCTTTAAATTTTCATCCAACTATATAATATTGTGTGTGTGCCTTGCATACTCATAAATAATCTTCTCCCTAAATTTGACCAAAATTTTGAAAAAAAATATCTTTCTTGTAACAAGCTCACACCTTTTAGATTCTTTGCTATCTTTTACTTGATAAGTCACTAATTTATATTTTCTTAAACCAACTAGTTCTTGTCTAATTTCACTTGTAATATCCTCATGGATACATTTTTTAAAATTTGGCAATACATGACAAATGTTGTAGTTTCCATTTAAACTTGATTTGTTGTAAAATAATTGTCCTTCCAGTCTTTTGTAGAAGATTGTTGGAATACATTCCCTAGTTAATTTTGGTGGCAATTCAATGACATACTCTTGCAAAGTATTAGTATTCAAAGTACAATGGATATGTCAAAAAACATCATAGTGCATTAAAAATTCAACATGTTGCCTACAACAAGTGGTACATGTGTGATTTATTTTAACATAAAAAGGTTTCGCCATATCAAAATATCTTTGACAAATAGAAATTTGTGGATGTTTTTCAAAAAATTTAGAGTATAATTATGTTTAAGTCATATATAATAAATGTTTTGAATGCATTTCACGGTTATGAGAACCAACTCTTCTTTTCACAACATCTATTGCATTGGGAAAAACTCTTGTATTGTCTTTCTAAAAATGAATAAGTAACTCTTTGAGAGTATTGGCTATAGCCTTGTCCTTTCGTGGAAGTCTACCAAAGAATGCCTAGAGCTCATTGGTATTAGGTTCATTAAGTCTTTCACATATTTCAATTGATTTCATTATTGTTTTTATATGTATATTAAGTGTTTATCCTGTTTTTGAAATGATTCAATATTTCCCTATTTTTTCACTTACTGCACAAGTTTTAAGTATATGTCAGACAACATTACAATCTTTGGTGCATGAATTTGGGCCTATAGTATGATATGCATCATGTATATTTTAAACAATTTTATCATTCTCATTATCTATGTTAGATGTTCTTAGTCCTAATGTGTACATTATAGGTCTCGTATTAATCAATTTTATCAATGAGATAAATAATTGACATTTTTTAATATCATACTCCATATTATCAAAAAAAGTATGCCAAATTTGTTGAGCCAGTTTTCATGAATGGGTATCAGATATTTTATTATGCATTGGTTTTAAAATATTTTCATCGACTTTAATTAAGTACTTGTTTTTTCTACACCCAATTCTTAGAGGTGCTGGTAATGGTGGAATTTATTGAGAGGGTGTTTCAAAATCATTATTAATTTTGTTGTTTAGAGGTAGGATGACATTTTATTCATTACTAATTTCTTCATTATATATTTCCATGAAATTTTATTGATGGTTAATTTCATAATTATTTATTTCCATCAAATTTTATTCAATCATGGGGAGTGAGACATTATACATAGACTCGTCATCAAAAAAATAAAAAAATTGGAACTTTGAATGTAAACTTCCAACATTAACTAATTTGTTATTTTAAATTTAATTACTATTCATCTCATTATGGTTTATTTCATTATTATTCATTTAATAATGGTTAATTTCAACATTATTCAATTGATTATAGTCAATTTCATCATTTTCTAATTCATTATCATCAATTGGCTCATTATCTATGGCATTTGGTTCATCAAGATTAGGGTTTATACCATGTCTACCACAAAGTTTTTGCATTTATAGCTTGTGTTTCTCTCTCAAATATTCTAATTCCTCTAGTGTTTTATTCTTAAAAAAATTCATCTTCCTCTTCAAACATGATTTGGTACCCATTAGAAGGGACAATTGATAACTTTTTGAAGGTGGGGTCAATTATACAGGTATGCAAATCTCACAGAAGTACGTAAAGAATGTTTGTGGGGATAGAAGTCTTGATTTTAGTTAAAAATATTCATTGATAAGTGAGATTAATCTAAAATAATAATAATGTGATTGTGTTATGTGGTGTATAATATTTTGCCCCATCCAACCCATCAAGAAGCTTATATCGACAATAATGTGATCATGTTATTACATAACATGACCACATTATGTGTTAACGTGATCATGTTATTGTTAGTGTAAGCTTTGGGTTGGTAATTAGAAATGAGAACCAAATGTTACTTATGTTAAGAATAATGTGATTGCATTATTAAATAGGATGATCATGTTATACTCAATATAGATTAGGGATTAAGGTATTAGTGCATAGGGTTTATGGATTAAGGAGTACTATTTATGTTTGAATGATTAGGGATTATAATTTATATTATAGGTTTAGGGATTAGGGCATGTAGGGTTTGGGTTTAAGGTTTTATATAAGGTCTAATTATTATATGCCATGTGTGAACCTTATTTTTACTACAAAGGATTTTAATTAGGACTAAATCAATTGGTAAATAGGGAAAGCTTTTGGTTTAAAATATAGGGTATAGTGTTTATGGCTTAGGCTTAGGGTACACAAGGTTAATCACAAAGATAATTCTTAGTCTAAATGATGTTAATTTAGGCTAAAATGATTGGTTCAAGGTTTAAAGAGTTTATATTTATGCTTTAGAGTTTAGGGATTAGGAAAGTTAAGCATTAGGGCTCAGGGTATAGGTTTTAAGGTATATAAGGTACAATCATGATGGTGATTGGGGCAAATTGGAGTTGATCAACCCCCAAATGGGGTTTAGGTTTAAGGATAGGTATATTATTTTATCTAATTACACTATGCCTTGTGAACCTAATTCATATTAAAAAATATGTTAATTGTGACTAAATTCATTAGTAAATCGGGAAAGATTATGGCTTATAATCTAAGGTATAATGTTTAGGGTTTAGGGTTTACAACTTTCAAGTTTTAATATATATATATATATATATATATATATATATATATATATATATATATATATATACATGGTTTAGGGTACACATGGTCAATCACAAAGATAATTGAGGATAATTTGATTTAGTTTGACTCATTTGTGATTATAAAATGTGTTTTTGGGTTGTCATTATACCCTATATGTCATTATCAGATTGAGTTAATTAGTCAAATGGGGCAATCAGTCATGTGATTTAGGCCAAACTGAGCCCTGTGAACTTAATTCTTAGTCTAAAAATGATGTTAATTTGGGATTAAATTATTGGTTTAAGGTTTAAAGAGTTTATATTTATGTTTTAGAGTTTAGAGATTAGGAACTTTAAGGGTTAGGGCTTAAGGTATAGGTTTTAGGGTATATTATTGCAATCATGTAGGCAATTGGGGAAAATTTGGGAGCCTTGAACATATATCTATGAGTAAAGAATGTGAATTTGAGATCAATTATCCCCCACATTATCACATATTGAGCCTATGAAGTCAATTATAGTAATGAGTGATGGAATTTTAACCAAGTTCATCTATGTGAACCTAATTCTTAATATATATATATATATATATATATATATATATATATATATATATATAAAGGATGTTAATTGGGGCTAAACCCAATTAACATCTTATATATATAAGATGTTAATTGGGTTTAGCCCCAATTATCATCCTTTATATATATATAAAGGATGATAATTGGGGCTAAACCCAATTAACATCTTATTATATATATATATATATATATATATATATATATATATATATATATATATATATATATATATATGTATATGTATATATATATACACATATATATATATAGATAAAGGATGTTAATTGGGTTTAGACCCAATTATCATCCTTTATATATATATATATATATATATATATATAAAGGATGTTAATTGGGGCTAAATTTATTGGTTTAGGGTTTAGGGTCTATATTTTAAAGGGTTTGGGGTTTAGGGCTTATGGCTTAGGGTTTAATTTAAATGTTACAAGGTTTCTAGGGTTAAATTTAAATGGTATAGGGTAAGTTAGGGTTTAATGTATTGGACATAGGGTCCAATCACTAATGTTATTGAAAATCATTTGACCTACTTGTGACACCTATTTATGACTTTATTACCTTCATGTTTGCAATTTTGATAAAAGTAGGGTCAATTATGCCATGTACATATTTCATACATGTTATACAATTGATTGAGCAATAAATTTGGTTTAGGTGATCAATTTTTCCAAGATCATGTAGAGAATTGCACAAATTGACTATTTCAATTAATTCATAATAGAAGATGGATCTTTTGATTTTACCCCAAATCATATCTTACTATTGAAGGGATTCAAATTGGCTTCAAATGCCTCCATAATTAAAATAATCAACTAGATCCTCCTCTTTGGTTAATAAGGTTTAATGGGATAGAAATACCCCCAATTTACTTTATATGCATAGCTAGATTGGTACTCCAAAGGCTTTAGCCATAGGTTTAAAATGTCCATTTTATGACATCTCTTGATAAAATTAGTTATATGGTAAGGCATGTACATGTTTTTGGAATGTAGTTGGCATTAGGGCATAGGGATTATAATTTATGTTATAGGTATTAGGGATTAGGGCATAAGGTTTAGGTTTATGGACCTATATATATATCAATGTCTAATCACTAGATATGTCATGTGTTGAAACCTAATTTTTACTACAAAGGATGTTAATTAGGACTAAAATGAAGCTAGTAAATAGGAAAAGTTTATATTTTACCATTTAGGGTATAGTGTTTAGGGTTTATGATTTATAGCTTCTAGGTTTTAATACATATATACATGGTTTAGGGTACACAAGGTCAATCACAAAGATAGTTGAGCACAATTTGAATCACTTGGACCCATTTGTGACTATGGAATGTGTTTTTGGGTTTTCATTATACCATGGATGTCATCATGAAGATTGAGTGAATTATTCAAATGGGGCAATCAGTCATGTGGTTTACACCAAATTGAGCCTTATGAACTTAATTCTTAATCTAAATGATGTTAATTTGGGCTAAAATGATTGGTTCATGGTTTAAAGAGTTTATATTTATGGTTTAGAGTTTAGGGGGATTAGGGATTAGGGTATAGGATTTAGGGTATATAAGTTAACATCATGATGGTGATTGGGGTAAATTTGAGTTTTTTTAACATAGATCTATGAGTAAAGAATGTGAATTTGGGATCAATTATCCCCCACATCATCACATATTGAGCTTACAAAGACAATTGTGGCAATGACTGATGCAATTTTAACCAAGTTCATCCCTATGAACCTAATTATTACTATATATAAATGATTTTAATTGGGTTTAATTGATCTTCATGGTGTACTGAGCCTCAATATATGTAATTTCATCCACATGATATCAATTATGGATCTAAGTGCTCACCATATTAAAAATATAAGTATTTTTTCAATTTGATATGCAATTCAGTCCAAAAGAGCCATGCGCAAGGAATCAAATTCATATATAATGGAAATTGAGTCTTACATGGCCCTGATTGCATACCATATTGAACCAATCAATTATTTGGTTCTAGATGACACATAATTGGGGCCAATCAATGTTTACCCAAGGAATTGTGTCAGCATAATTTTAAATAGGGCCCTAATTTCCCACCTTTTTCAAATAATTGAGTGTTTGATTGAATCTAATATGAAATCAAGACCAATTAAACCCTTTGTAAGGAATTGCATCCATCTAATAGCAATTGGGATTCTGATTATGCACCAAATTCAATTGAAAGAATATATGGTTTAATATGATATATGAAATTAAGTCCAAACAAGCCACATGTAAGAAATTTCATACGTATACTATCAATAGGGGGCTCTATTGGTCCTAAATACATAACAGATTGAATCAACCAAGTATTTCATTTAGTTGAATATGCAATTATGGCTAACCAACGCTTATGCAAGTAATTGTTCATACATCTAATGTAAATTACAACTTTGTTGGCCTTGATTGTAAACTATATCCCAAGAATCATGTATTTAGATTTTTATTATACATATTTGGGGCCAACTAAGCTCCATAAAAGTAATTTTTTCCATACAATGTTCCAGTTGGGTTCCACTAACCCTAATTGCAGACCATATTGAACCAATTGTGTATTTGTATTTAATATGATATGCAATTGGGGTCAATTAATCCCCAAGAAAGGAATTACATCCATCTAATGTAATTTGGGGCTCTAATTACACCATGTTAAATCAATTTATATTTCTTTCAATACTATACACAATTGAGGACAACCAAGTCTTGTGTAATTAACTGCTTCCACCTAAAATATCAATCAAGGAATTTTTGATCCCATACAATGAATTGTGTCCATCTAATATCCATTATGAATATTTTCCCCTAATTGCACATCATATTTAACCAATCAAGTATTTTATTTAGTATAATCTATAATTAAGAGTAATTGATCCTTGTGTAAGGAATTCCTTCAATATAATGTCAATTAGGGATTTGATAGCACACCATATTAAAGTAATTGAATATTTAGTTTATTATAATACATAATCGATGATCTATAATCGATAACAATCAAGTGTCTTAGAAGTGGAAAACACACTTGAATAATGGATCAAAACCTTAAATTTATGATTTAATAAAAAATGATATTTTAAATGATTACATAATTAAAATTGGCTTTAAAATTTCTTAGAAGTCTCCAAAATCATCTTAATGGGCTTAATTTCATCCTAGAGATACTCTCAAACTAGATTATTTAGCTTGAGACTTTAACAAAATATCCTAAGTCTCTCCACTCTTTTATACCTTGGAATAAAACTATTCACATCCAAGCTTAGCTTTAAAATGAGCCTCAAGCCCTTTATATACCATTTGTACTCACAGCCCAAGTGGTGAGGCATTTATCCTTTTAGCCAAAGTGACAAGGTTTGAATCCCACTTTTAACAATTTCAGTGGTCGAAGAAATCTATTATCCCACATTTGGGAAGTGGGGGACTTCATGATAATTTATATACCATGAAGTTTGTGGTTCAACATGCCAAGTAATTGGCATTACCATGTATTTAGGTGGGCATGTTGGTTTCATGTGGATGTTGGGGTATGAAACGTGACATGTGGGTTTAGAAAATGACATTTGTGGTATGGAACATGGAATGTATGTGGTAATTTCATGGATGGAACATTAAATCATGTGGAAGTGATAAGTAATATGGGTTGTTTGGAACATATGCGGATAATTAATTATAATATAGTCAAAATTAGACCATAGAGTTAAATTCTTTGACATGTAATTTCTTGTGCATACGAGCTCCATTTTATGAATAGTGAAATGTGCCAAAAATCTCTCGATGAGATCTTCAACATGAAAATGATCAACCTATAATTTGATGACTTCATATTTAGAGAAAAACATAGATCTTCCTAGATCAATCCTCCCCACAAGGAGATTTTGGACCTCCAAAAGTTGATTAATTGGTAAAGAGGTGAGGGTATTTATCCCTCACTCTTCCATCTTCCATCCATTTGGCCTTATTTGGGTACATCCCTTTGAGACAAACATGAAGATATTCAACATTTCTCCTTAGTGAACTTCAAACCTTCATGTTAAGTATTGTATCTTCCAACAATTATGTGAGATACTCAGGAGCAAAATCATCAATAGAAGGAATGGATACACTCTCATCATGATCTAAAATCATTAGAGGTTCATACAATTTTAGATTTTACACATTCATAATTGATTAAATATAAATATAAGATGGAAAATCTAACCCAAAATCATTTATTCCAATCTTTTCTATAATCTATAAAGGGCCATAACAAATTGGTTTCAACTTTTTACCTTCACCTGTTAGTCTTTCCTTATTGATGTGAAGCCATACCAAATAACCTAAAGTAAACTGGCGACAACATGATGTTTTTCATGTCTTGATTTATACTTTGCCTAACTTTTCTCCAATTGATCTTAAATAGTTTGGTGTACCTTCTGTATCTTTTTAATGAACTTCTTAGCTTTAACAACATCATTACTTTCATTAGCAGCTGATTCATGTCCATAACAAACATCTAGAAGAGATTTAAGCAAATATACATAGCAAAATTCAAAAGGAGATTTCATAGTATAATAATGAAGTGCATGGCTATAATCATGTTCTATATTGTTTAAATGTTCATCCCATAACTTGGGATGTTTACTGTAATAACCCCTAAGCAAGTGTACCAGTATGTGATTTACAACCTCTATCTGACCGTTGGTCTAAAAATGAAATGTAGTGCTCTTATTCAACTTAGTGTCCATAAATTCCCATAGTGTTGACAAAAATTTCCTAAGAAATTGAGAATCTTGATCATAAATAATAGAAGTGGGAAAACTAAAATGAACCCATACATGTTTAAAGAACAAGTGTGTCACACTTTCCCTTGTAATATTCTTAGTGCAAGGAATCAAAACACACATCTTGTTAAATATATCCACTACCACATATAAGTAATCATGTTTCCTTCATGACATAGGCAAAATCCATGGAAATATTTTCTTAGGGATGGGTAGGAATAGGTAAGGGAGTGTAAAGACCCAGTTTCTTATTACTAGGCTTGCTTGTGGAAAAAATAACACACCCTTTGATATATTTAGAAATGTTTTCATGCATATGAGGCCAATAAAAGTACATTCTCAAATATGTAACCATTTTACCTACTCCAAAATGACCATAAATAAGAGGAGTATGTGCTTTGCTAATCATGTGCACCCTTTCACTTTAAGGAATGCAAAGTTTACCCAAATGATATAAAAGTCCATTATGCAGATGATAGTCTGATTCTTCCACCTGTTTACCACTCATCAAGTCTTTATACACATCCTTAAATTCAGTATCATCATCATACTTTTCTTTATGACTTTTATGATTCAAAGAACTATTTTATAAAAGAATAGGTACAACTACCATAGGAGGCCTAGAAAACATGTTGGCAACTTTATTTTGAATAACTTTCTTATACCTGATCAAAAGATGAAATTACTAAAAGAAACCCATATAATGAAAATGCCTAGACTATTGTAGCTATGCATATGACTAGAGATAATGGAGAGCCTAATGATCTATATGTATCACTATCTCCTTGCCCATCAAGTAATGTTTCCATTTCTTAACACTCTAAACCAATGCATACAATTCTTGATCATAAGTCTGATAGTTTCTTACCACACCTATGAAGGTCTCAGAATGATAGCATACTAGCTTATTTCCTTGCATAAAAATAGTTCCCATAGCATAATCACGTACATCCATCTCAATCTCAATTTTTTATTGTAAATCAGGAGGTGCCAAGATAGGAGCATTACAAATCTTTGTCTTCAAAGTGTCAAAGGCACTTTGCTGTTTGCCTTCTCACAAAAAAACCTATTTTGTACTAGTCAAAGTAAGCAAGGGTGATGAAATAAATGATAAATTAGCAATGAATTTCCTCCAACATTGTAATACACAAGGAAAACTTCTAACCTTAGTTACATTATTGAGTTTAGGCCATTTAACTATAACCTCCACTTTTTCAGAATCAATTTTCTATTCACCATGTCCTACAATATAACCCAAGTAAGCCAAAGAGGTATTTCGAAATTCACATTTAGAAAATTTCAAATAAAGTTTCTCCCTTCTCAATGCATCCATGAATTTCCTAATATGTATCACATAATCTTTCCAAGACTGAATGAAGATCAAAATATCATCTAAATAGACTATAACAAAATCATCAAGGACTGGCTTGAAAACATCATTCATCAATCGCATTAATGTAGCCATTGTATTGCAAAAACTAAAAGGCATGACATTCCATTCAAATAATCCAAGTTTTATCTTAAAAGCATTTTTCCAAATATCACCATCATGAATCCTAACCTAATAATAACCACTTTTCAAGTCTAACTTAGTGAAATAGACATCATTTCTTAACTGATCAAGCAAATAATCAATACAAGGAAGAGGGTAATGATTCTTAATAGTAATTTTTTTTCAAATCATAGAAATCAACACACATTCACCATGTGCCATATTTCTTTGGCACCAAAATGATATGTGAACTAATAGGAGATGAACTTGAACTAATAAAACCCTTTTCCAAAAGTTTCATTACCTAAATTTTGATTTCTTCATTTTACACCACTGATAACATGTACATGCCAGTGTTAGGGAGAGGAGAATACTATAACAACAAAATCTCACATTGAACTCACCTTTTAGGGGGCAACCCTTTGGGATCCTAAAACTCATCATCATAACCAGAAATGATTTCAACCAATTATTTCTTATGTTTAGTATCACAATTTTCCAATTTTTTCTTATCTTTATTTAGCACCAAAATGATAGGAGAACCAATAGGAGATTAACTTGGATGAATAAAACCCTTTTCCAAAAGTTCAAGTACCTACTTTTTGATTTCCTCATTTTCCACCAATGATAACCTATACATGCCAATGTTAGGGAGAGGAGAATCCTGTAACAACTAAATTTTATGTTGAACTCCCCTTTTAGGGGGCAACCCTTTGGGATATTGAAACACATCATCACAACTAGAAATGATTTCAACCAATTATTTCTTGTGTAGGATCATAATTTTCCAATTCTTTCTTATCTTTCTTTGGAACCAAAATGATAGGCAAACCAATAGGAGATGAACTTGGATGAAAAACACCCATTTCCAAAAGTTCAATTAGCTACATTTTTATTTCCTCATTTTCCACCACTGATAACCTACACATGCCAATTTTAGGGAGAGGAGAATCCTATAACAATTGAATATCATGTTGAACTCCCCTTTTAGGTGGCAACCCTTTGGGATCCTAAATCACATCATCATAAATAGAAATTATTTCAACAAATTATTTCTTGTGTTTAGGATCATAAATTTCCATAGCTTAGGATTATTATTTTTCCTTAGACTTAATCAACATGAGATAAAAAGTCTAACTTGAATTGACTAGTATTTTCATTTGCCCTGTTGTAACCAAGGAAAGACTCATCTTAAGATGATGTGCTATGATTATGTATTTAGTGACATCCTTTACAATCAAGTACTTATTCTCCTCACTATAGAAGATTGCTCTTCTATCATAAAGATAAGGGATTCCTAAAAAAATCCCTCATATGTCAAGAGGAACTACATCTAGATCAACTTTATCCATGAATTTGGATGCGATGGAAAATTTTAATCTACAAGTTTTGGTTACTTGAATTTTTGCATCATCACACACCCAACCAAGTGGATAGGGTTTCAGATGGGGAGTTGTTTATAGACCTAAATTTTTAACAGTCTCTTCAAAACTCAAGTTTGCCTATGATACACTATCAAATAGAGTGTCAATCTTAGTATGTTTTGCAACAACCCTAATGTGGAATAACTCATTTCTTTTCTTATAATCATGCACAATTTTCTATTTTGAAGAGGAAGTAACATTAGATGACTTAGTGATAGAAATAGAAAGAGAATAAAATTTGTGCATACTCATAGGTGTGATATTAGTTTCATATCCTGAGTTTGAGCACAAATCTTGAACCATAGTATTAGTTTTCTTATCCTTATTCTTAAACCTATTAAAAGGACTTAACTCAGGATGTAATTTCCAACACTTAAATTCATCATGATTTTTCTTAAAATGATTGCAAAATGGCTTACCCTCTTCTTTATGAATAGTAACAATGGATTTCTGTTTACCCTTTCTATAATTTTTTCCTTTAAAATGCTTAACATCATATTTTTTACCTTTAAATTTAGGAAAAGATTCTTTTATCTATTTTCCTCTAGCCTCTTAATGAATGGCTTTAACACATGTTTCATCTAAACTAGTGGGATTGAGAACTAAAATCATGTGTTTCAATTAACTATGCAACCCACCTATATACTTAGGTAGTGTTTCCTATGTATAAAGAGGAATATTCAAAAGTAAATCCTTTTTACTAAATTATTGTGTATGATATTGAACACTTTGGCCTGTAGTTTGTCTAAAATATTTCCAATCCATCATGGCTTTGTACATATAGTCTAAAGGATAAAATTTCCTTTTGAGTGCATCAACAAATTCACTCCAAGTGGAAATCGAGTTACGACTGTTAATACTGCTTTTCTTCAACATACTCTCCCACCAAATGAGAGTTTTGATTCCCATTTGAAGAGTTTCTAGGTGAGTTTTAGCTTCATCATCTATAATCTTTTGTATCCTACAATATACTTCAATTTGCTTTATCCAGTTATCTAGCTTTTTTGGATTAATCTCACCATTAAACATTGGCAATTCAAACTTAATATCTAGCTTTAATGAAGGGAGAGATTCAGTGGGTTTTTGTCTTTACTGTGACTCAAAGAGGAGGAAGGTTTTTCATAGTTTTTACCACCTTCATCATGCTCCATTTTCCTTCATATTTCATGGTAAAGCTCATTGATCATATCCTTCATTTCTAAGAAGGCCTGTCAAAAAGCTCATTGAGACTCGAAGTCATCTCCCATTTTTGTAGTACTTCTTGATCTAACCTTTGTATCATACTCTATTAATTCTCCTTCACCCCACTTATATTTAAACCTTGTCACATACACTAGCAATCCACATGGTTAAATACTAAATTCCACTATGATACCAAAAATATGATTCATAATCGATAACAATCAAGTGTCATAGCAGTAGAAAACACACTTGAATAATGGATCGAAACCTTAAATTAATGATTTAATAAAAACTTATATTTAAAATGATTATATAATTAAAATCATCTTTAAAATTTCTTATAAGTCTCTAAAATCATCTTAATGGGCTTAATTCCATCCCAAAGATACTCTCAAACCATGTTATTTAGCTTGAGACTTTAACAAAATCTCTAAGTCTCTCCACACTCTTGTATACCTTGTAATAACACTATTCACATCCAAACTTGGCTTTAAAATGAGCCTCAACCCCTTTATATATCATTTTCACTTGTAGCCCAAGTGGTGAGGCACTTCTCCTTTTATCCAAAGTGACAAGGATCAAATCCCACTTTCAATGGTTTTGGTGGTAGAATAATTCTATTATCCCACATTTGGGAAGAGAGGGACTTCATGATAATTTATATACCATGAAGTTTGTGGTTCAACATGCCACGTAATTAGCATTACCATGTATTTAAGTGGGCATGTTAGTTTCACGTGGATTTTGGGGCATGAAACATGACATATGGGTTTAGAATGTGACATTTGTGGCATAAAACGTGGAAAGTATGTGGTGATTTCTTGGATGAAACATTAGATCATATGGAATTGATAATTTATACAGTATGTTTGGAACATTCAAGGATAATTAATTGCAATATGATCAAAATTAGACCATAGAGATAAATGGTAAAGTAATTAAGTGGTGGCAAGCCATGTGGTGGCTTGAGGACACACCACATGGACCATTCTCCCCTCACCACTTATTGACCCAACTAGGTGTTCCACCAAACCATTTTCTTAATTACTTGCCCTAGTTGATCTTCGACACGCAATATCTTGTGTATATGGGCTCCATTTTGTGAACCGTGAAATTCACCAAAAATCTCTCGATGAGCTCTTCATCATGACAATGATTAACCTACAATTTTATGACATCATTTTTAGAGAAAAACATATATCCTCCTAGATCAATCGGGGTTATATAAGCCTAGAGAAATGAATTATATGCTTATGATGTTAGTTGGTCTTTAATTGCACACTATTATAAAAACCAAGTATTTATTTTAGTTTGATATGTAATTGGGGCCAACCAAGCTCCATCTAAGTAATTGTGTCCATCTAATGTCACTTTGGGATCTATTGGCTCAATTTTACACCATATTTGGATCAAAAGATCAATAAATTAATTCACAAGTTTATACATTTTTAATTATCATTGAATGATATCAATTCTTGAATATAACATTGGTTCCAAACAACAATCTTAATCAACTAATATTTGATCTTAAGAATACTAGGCCTAAGGGCTCTTATTTAGGTTTTAGGGTGTTGAGAATATGTAACATGATCATGTTATTAAATATTACGAACATGTTAATAAACTAGTTAATAATGTGATGTTTTGAATTTCTTATCTGATGGTTTCAAGACCATGTAAAACCTGATTTTGATACTTCTTGTAGTAGTTTTTAGGCTTTGCCTATGGTCGTTACTGTTTAATCCTTCTCCCTTGGTTTCTGGGTTTCGGGGTCCCTTCAAAACCTATTTTTACCTTAATCTAAAAAGAGTTAATAATGTGATCATGTTAATAATGAGATCACATTATTAATGTGATCATGATATTTGAATTTTAATTCAATTCATGTGCCTTTTGGCTCAAGAACGGCTTGGATTCTTGAGCCAAAGGCTTGGACTATCAATGTATAACTGAGTTTTGAAAGGTATGAAAATAAACAATAAATTTTAACTTTGATTGCCAAATACACTAAGAATTTCAATGTGAAAATTTAAAAACTTGATACCATCACAATTACCACACTCTCCTCTTTCCAAAAATATGATTTTTATAAATATTTGACTAATTTAAGCTTTCAAACTATGTTTATTTCTAACTATGCATTTTTTAGGCCACTACATCCCACAAACATACATGCCTATACATGTTCATGTAATTTGTCTTTCATTGATCCAAGTGAAAAGAATATTATATGGTGACCAAGTAGGCCTAATTATACACACATTTAAAAAAAAATGTTTTTTCATTTTTTTAGGTAGTTAAGTGTGTCGCATGAATGGCTATCCATTTCTTTGTCAATTTTTAGGATCTATTTAATTGCAAAATTCAAAAAAAATGTATTCATTGAAAAATTATAAAAAAAATAGAGGTGACTTACTAGAATATTTTATCTAAATTTTCCACAAAGGGTTTTAAATAATGTTAAACGCCACTCAAAAAATGGTGCACATCATGATCGTCTATCTATTATGTTTTTTGAATAAAAATTAGGAGTTTCTCTTCAAATTTTTGATATTTGACCTAGTTATACTTAAGCATTTTTTTAAAAAAAATAGTGTTTTGGAAGCTAGACTCGAAATGCTACATTTCATGTTTCTATAACATCTTCAAATTTGGAGTGTAGATATCTCAAATTATCTATAGAAGTTCAAATCTCTAAAATTTCATAAAAATCTTGTCCATGAGTAGGCCACTTTTTGTCCCCCAATTTTGTGCACTTACCTATAAGTGTCTAGTGCCCTAAAGTCATCTTTTTTTCAAATGAAACATATCCTAATGGTTAGCTTAAGTGCTTTATGGTGAGTTACTTCTCCAAAGGGATTGATATAAATAGAAGATCAACCCTCATTTATTCCTCACCTAGAAAAGACCAAGAGAGACCAAGGCAACTTATCAAAAAGAACTCTATCAAGTATAATTGAAAAAAGCTTCTCTATTTCTATACCAGTCTAACATATAACCAAAACTAGGACAAAAAAAATAGAGCCAGGCAAGAAATGATCAAAATAACATTACAAATTAGAAGATAAATAAGCACATGCTAAAATACATATCGGAGGAGGTAGAGGATCATACTTGGATGGTAGAGTAATATAAGTGGAAGGCTCTAGGCAAGGAGGATCTTATGTTTCTTATCCATCTAAGGGGTCCAAAGTTATATTTATTTCCCATCCATCATTGGCTTACGTCTAAGTAGTAATGCTAATAAGAGAACCCCTCTAGGAGGAAGTTGTATTTGGTTTTCCATGCAGAGGCTTTGACCTTCATCCCCTTATTAAAAGTGAGGGAAGAAGTGACTCTAACTATAAGAATGACTTATATGCCTTCTAGGAGGAGGAAATGATGGACCTTAGGGAGGACCTCTTGATGTTGCTCATTATGTAGGGAGCACTCACCCAATGGTCCAACAACTCCTATAGCTAATGGAACTCTAAAGTAAATTTCTTAGTTTAGGATTGAATCTATATGCATGCCAAAGATATAAAATATCATTAATATAAAAGAGATGTGAAGATCCAAAATTGTTATATAAAACATTATTTATGGACTTATTTAAATGGAAAAGAATCACATATGTAAAAAAATCTATAAAAATCAATAATAGCAGGCTAGTTGGCCAAATCCCCAAGGAGAGAAAGATGCCAATAAAAATGCTAAGTGTGATAAGACTGAAAGAGGCTATGAATCCATTACTAGGTAGACTAAACTCTAGGTAATAACTATAAGAGATGTTTAAAAGACTTTGGGTGCTTGCAAGAGGGACACTTGGGTTGAGAAATTCCAATATGAAGAGAGCCACACTATGAACATAAGACCTTGGTATACCAAACACCATAAGAAGTTGGCTGAATTGGGCTCTAGATGAGCTATCCAAATTTGTTTGAGTCTAGTAGACCACATATTAGTAGAATAATTAATATCCCATCACCTATTGAGCTTAGTGAGATCATAAGAGGAGGGACTCATAAATTGATAAAGGAGTCATGGGGAATAGTTTTAAAATAGGTGTCATACTTCTACCTCCAGTCCTTCCACCATGAGCATGATAGTTGTAAGCCCAAGTTGTGTGACATTACATCTAGTATTAGCTCTATAATGTGAAGATTAGAAGGTAAGTCCATGTTATTCAAATGATTTTTTTTTACAAATTCGACCAAGGAGTCCAATCCCTGACAGAGACAAAATCTTTGTGCTTATATCCCAAGCAACTCTACCAATGTAATATTAGTATTGGTCATAATGGGAAAAAAATATATATTATGATCATTAAAAGATAAACCAGTGTGAAAACCATCATAAGTCCATCTCAGATTGGGCATGATAGCCTTGAAATCGTCCCATATGATTTTTTCCACAAATGATCCCTCAATTTGTTTTGGATCCAATGTGATGAAAAGGGTGTGGAAGCCAATATTTTTCCAAGTGGCATTTCCATAAGGGATCTAGAGGATTTACAATGTCTTAGAAATATATTGTAGGATACATTACCTTGAATGTCTCTAACAACCCATTTAGTACACAAAGTTGTGTTCTACCTTTATATATCAGTAATGCCCATACCTCCTTTATCATGAAAGAGGTAGTAGATATCCAAAACAAATCAATGAAATCCCCTCATTTATTTGGAATTATACTAGAGGAAATCCTTGAGAATTTTAGCTAAATTCTTATAAGAGGCCTTATATGGATCCCAATAGGAATAATATCAAACATGGGTAGCCTTTAAGATATTAATGCTAACATATAATTTCCTTGTTAAGAGAGTGGTTTGGTAACCTAGTATTCACCCTTTTTTCAATATGGTTAAGGACATATTGTCAAAGCTTTGAAAGAGAACTATCAAAGGTAAAGGGGATACCCATAAATTTGAGTTATTCTCCTCTAATGATCCATTTCCACTTGAAATTGATAAACCACTTATGCATATGCATCATGAACATTGAGTTTTACTCCATTACAAACTAGATCTAGAGGCTAAAAAAATATCAAGACACTTCATGGCTTCTAAGAATTTTTTTCCTTGATCTTCAAGGGTCTGGAAAGCATCATCAACAAAGTGGCCATTAATTACTTAAGAAAACCATTTAGGTAAAAAATACAAAAAATAAGACATCACTCATCTCTAGAAGCAAGAAGATAACATAAATCTAGTACAAAAAGAACATACATAGATGATGAAAGAGGGCAACCTTGATAGATGGAGTGCTAGAGTCAAATATTGTTAGATTTGAGACTATTAATAGTGATGTAGGTAGAGGCATTTTCCAATAATGTTTGGACTATCAAGATAAAGAATTTTATAAAATCAAGAGCCTTTAGCATGGCTAAGATAAAAGGCCATTCAATTCTATCATAAGATTTTAAAAAATCCAATTTGAGAAAGATGACTCTTTGATGTGAATCCCTAGCCCATTCCATACCTTTCTAGGTAAGAATATGTTATATACACCTTTGATAAATCTTGTTTTCTCTAGTCTAACAATATCAGTAAGAATGAGACATGGATTGTTGGAAAAAGCTTTATCAAGTATATTATATGACACATTTAGCAATGTGATAGGCCATCAATTTGTAATGAGATCTAGGTCATCAAATTTTTGTATAAATTTGATATTACCTTGATTGATTATGGCACCCAAAGATTTATTTTATAGAGATTTTTTATAAACATGAAGTAAATAAGGCCCAACAAATTCCCATGTGGCTTTGTAAAATTTTCATAGAAAGACATTAAGGTCAAGAGATTTATCATTTATCATGTAGTCAAGAGTCTCTATGATTTTATTCAAACTTATAAGTTCCTTACAAAGTCATTAATATATATGATTTATCTTATGGGTAACCACATTAAGGAATTTCCTATAGATCTTGGTTTTTTTCCACTATTTCCTTTTGAGCTTTAAATACTAATTTATAGCAGTCCATAAAAGTAGGGGGATGCCAAGAAGAGAAAAGATCATCACAAAAGTTGACTTGATAATCTTCATCTAGTCTTGGGATTGTTTGGACTTCAGGGATTTGATAAATTATTTTGAAGCCTTGTCTTCAATTTTGAGCCAATGCAAGTGGGAATGAAGTTATTCCCCTCTAGCAACATGACCATCCACCACCTTCATTTGGTGTTTTAGTGAGGTGTGTAGGCTCTTTAAGTGGTGATCAAAGGGATTGTGTTCAAAGAGGGGGAAATATTTTAAATTCCTTAAGCACAACTTCATATGCCCATTTTATGACATGAGTGATTTACTTCCCATAGTGGTAGAGAAATGTGGTGGTGCACAAAATATCCTCTCTCAACCATTCAATCTAGTTGGAAGTATAAAGTGGGGAGGGTGCTAGATTTTAAACTTGAGAAATGAGAGAGATGGTGCCTTTATGGCTCAATAGAGAGGTGTTGTGAATGAAATGATTACACGACACTTTGAATTGACATGTGATCTAGTCCACTCTATAAGAGATGAGGACATAGTCTGAGAGAATTTATTTAGAATGAACATTGAGAGGCTGGCCATTAATGTTAGACAAAGAGGAAATATTTTATTTCAACAACATGTAATGATTGAGACTTTTGAGGATGTGATTAGTGCCAGTATGATAGTTAGACCATGTAAACCAAGGCATAATATTTAATGTTAACCATTGGAGGAGAGGTTCAATAAGACCCCATGTATTCTTGAAATAATAACATGCTTCACATTATCCCATACACCATGTCATGGTCGATCCATGAACTTTGTCACTGTAATTTTTACCCATATTAAAATCCCTGCACATAAGCCACATGGAAAGGGGTAAATTCTCAGCCAAATATCTCAATAAAAAAGATATGTTAGGGCAATCATTTGGAGTGTAAATTTTGAGATCAGCTAATGAATGACCATCAATATCCAAAATCATCCAAACACTCTATGTGATGGATTTCCCCTGTGACAAGACTTAATTTGGAATTTTTTGGTGATGCTAATATTTTGGTGCCACCACATCCTTCTTCATGTAGAGTGGAGAATTGAGTGGCATTAGGTAGAATACACTTCAAAGTAGTATGTAAAAGAAATTAAAAAAAATTATTTTTTTGTAAATAGAAAAAATTTAATGAATAAATATGCTGGTAAGAAGATCACACAAAGAATTTATGAGAGGAATCTATGGGACCTTGAACATTCCATGATAGAATATTCAATGGGAAATATCATCCATTTGGAGCTCTCCTTGACCATCTTCTATATCTTCAAGGGATAAAAAACTATTATGATGGTTTGGAAGAGTGAATACCTTAAGCATAGTGGATCAACATTTAGCCCCATTTTCTTCTTCAAGAGATTTACCACCACCAAAGGGTGGGTTACACAACTACCTAAAGGAGGAGATACTTGTTGAAGATATCTTGACAAATGAATAACCTTTTTTAGGATGTGCACCTTGAGATATGATAATCTATTGGACTAATAGGGATTTTAAAGGATGGGGAGGAGAGTTGGAAATGCATGAGAAGGTCTTGGTTATTAGAAGAGAAGTGGTAGTGGGGAGGGTTTCAGCCTTGAATATGATTTTTGGGTGGTACCATAGTCCAGTGGGTGCCTTTATCTACCACATTGGGATTGTCAGTTTGTGGGGGTTTGAGGATGGTTTCAAGTGAGTGATAAGGTGAAAATATTTGATATGATGATCATAGGATTGACATTGTAAAAAAGTATTAGGAAGATTAAAATAGATGATCTTCTATGCCTAATGGTCATTGTCAACTTAGATATCTATAAAAGTATTCTAACACCTTGGATAAGTTGACCACAATGTAAACTCACTTTTCAAGGAATGAGGAATATAAATTGGGTTGATCATGACATCATACTCACCTGATGGGCATGACAATTTGATAAATAAAATAACACAATAGAGTAAGATAATCTAGAATTTTGATCTCGATAAATACCCTAAGGGAGGCCTGGTCAATGACTTTGAAATCTTCAGTCTAGTGGAATAAAATCAAGATGATGTTCCTGAGAAACTAGAATCTTGATTTGGATAAGAGAGATTAAACTTTGGATGGATATTTAAATGGATTAAAAAACCCTTATATAAGGTTATGAACCCCATTGACATGGATGCCCGAGGGCTCCCACTGGTGATGAAGCTAGTTGTTAAGAATTTATTATGAGGGGATACAACCAACAAAATATACAAAAAGAGAATAATTCTCTTACCATAAAATAAACATTATCAATGACTTATGTTTGTAAACATATCTTAGACTGAGAGGGAAGGTCATAAGTGTTACCTCATCATACACTTTAGGACAAACTTCCTAGCTTGCTTGAGTGCC
The DNA here is from genome assembly GCA_037957365.1 of Torreya grandis. Classification (NCBI taxonomy): domain Eukaryota; kingdom Viridiplantae; phylum Streptophyta; class Pinopsida; order Cupressales; family Taxaceae; genus Torreya; species Torreya grandis. Next base: position 345,600 of record JARHVA010001946.1, read on the forward strand.
ATTCTTATCACCACCTATGTTTTATTATTTTTGGGAAACTAGGGTATAGTTCATAAACAATAAAGGGTATGGAGTAAGGGGGAAAATCCAATCAAATACAACAAATTATATGTATTTATCCATTTAATCAAATTAATTGCATAAGGAGAGAAGTAAACTTATCTAAAAAATAGTTTAAAATGAATGATTTAGGGGTACAAATCTGCTACACAAGACAATGAAGATGTCAGGAACCTGAATCTAGCCTTTGTTTTGTGAAAGGATAGGAGCATTAGAATAAGATACCATAGGGTTCAGTGCTATAGTCATTTTCTTCCATTGTTATCCTAGAGACTTGAGTTTTATGGGTTTTGTTTGTTGTCTATGTGTGAGCTTGTATATAAATTTTCAAGGGCTAAATGTTGATAGAGCTCATGGTAGGTGTGTTTCAATCTCCAAACCTTGTGCTTATCTATGAACATGAAAATAACAAATACATCAAAAGCATAAGGGGGAAAACTAGGTCAGGAAAGGTATGATTACATGATCTAGAACCCATGTTATCCTGATCATTGTGTACATTAATCCTCAAGTTAGGATCTCAAATTAAATGTAGTTCTCCATTAGGGAATGTGCATAATCAATGCACATAGTTGATGTAAGAATGAACTTTTGCCTAGGCCCTCCCTTGATCAAGCATGCAAGTGTATGTTTGATATAGTATGTTGAGCTATAATATTGATTGATTTTTAGTTATGTGATGTGCCAAAGTAGTAAGTGATACATATAAAATTCCTTGTGAAGTCCTTTATATAGGAGACTCTTTATTTTTACATTGGGAACTTTATTCACATTTGGCCAACATTGGAAAACTTAAGGACAAAGATAAGAAGGGCTTGGGAATCATTAATCAAGGGAAACTAACCATTGGGACTTAAGATGACATTAGACAAGATCATTATAAATGGACACCTATGGGCCAACACTGTATTCCAATCCCAACACTCCTATTTTATAGGCTTGGAACTGAGGGGATGGAATTAGCACATGAAATATGGCATGGCTGAGGTGAAATTACCATCTAGAAGGCTACAAATGATGGTGAATAAGCAAAAAAGTGACTCAAACCTAAAATAAGATCAAGATAAGTAAACTAAAAGACATGTCTATTGTGAACAAAGCTCATATTCTCTAGTCAGAGTCTCTTGTGAAATGGCTATGAAAAGACATGATATGTAGGGTTACTTAACCAACTTAGGGTGTATACATTTGCCCCACTTTTATTCTAGTGATGCAATAAAATTAAGTACTAGAGTAAAAGAAATAAAATACAATTTGTACTTAAACCTACCTACATGGAGATGAATGTGTTGCAAAAGGGTCTAATTTACTTCCTAGTCAAGGAAGTGGGTGGAGAGATGAATAGTGCCAGGAGAAAGAAAGAATCCCTAAAATGGATGCCCCCTATACTTAATCTGAAAGTATAATTTGTGTAACATGGGGAAGGAGGGAAATGCTTTCCCCTTGTGTTAAATATGACTAAAATGAGAAACACTCGAAGGCCCAAAACCAATGTCTACCCTCTATCTCACATAAACTCATGTAATCTACAATATGTGTATAGCAATCTCTATGCTATGAAGAGCAAAATTTGTCATGCCCCCACTTTGAAATTCTAAACTAGAATAGAGAAATGCTTCAAGGCCAAAAACTAATGTCTATCCTCTATCTTGCATAAACTCATGTAGTCTAGGTCTAGGTAATATAATGGACCAACCATTACATATGTCCATGTAGTGTAACCTAGGTACCATTGGGTGTAATATAAAAATATGGTCAATGTGCAAGAAGAGAATGGCATGTATTGCCATTCCATCTGTATAATCTTGGATGATGAATAACATGAACATTTGTGCCATATCCCCAAATTTGGTATGTGAGTGATGTAGATGTATAATCTGGTAATATATATAACCACATGTGAAATGACATATCTTGCCATGCCTCATGTGTAAAATTGGAGACCAAAACACTATGCTCTACACTATGCCTATAGTTTACTATCTAGTTTTGTAAACTATGCTATGTTATATGAAGTTATATGTGTGAGACATGTAATAATGTACATGCCCCCAAATCTTGTATCTAAGTCTGAATCTGTATTGAAGTCACTATGAATCCATATAATTTGAACCATTGTATCTAAATCATTTGTGTATTTTTAAACAAAAATCACTATGGATCCATATGGTCAGAACCACTATATCTGAATAGTTTGTGTGTCTATAAGCATAAATCACTAAGGATCCATATGGTCTAAACCACTACATTTGAATAGTCTATGTGCATGTAAGATGAAGGTATATCCCTGTCATTATCTTGAGTAAAGCTAAGTGACCCATATAATTTGAATCACTATTTATTTCAACCAATCTGACCTAAATCTAATCATCTGACTACTTGATGTGTGAAAACCATGGTGTATCCATGTATGAGAGTGGATAAGCATGTTAGGTAAGTATAGTAATATGAATAGTAGGAATGATGCCCACCTTTTGGGGATAGGGATGAGATCTTGTGATAGAGGATTTTGATCCAAAAGTGATGACTGGTGGCATAGGAATAGATGCAAGGTTGGTATGTGTTGAAATGATTGAGAGGTTGTTTGATTGATTAGACCGAGTTGTTGAAAGTAGATGAAGTTTTGATTTATAGGGACCAAGTTGTGTGTCAGAGTATAAGAGAGGTATAGATATGTGTATGCCATAGTATTCAAATGATGTAGTAATAGATAAAATCTTACGTGATGTTGAAGATATCATTGTCATGATTTTGTAGAAGAAAGCAGTTTGAAAAATGGAGTTACGAGGTTTAAGTTATTGGCAAAATAATATTTTACATTGAATGAAAAAGTTGTTTGATATAGGAAAATTGGATTGATTCTTGATTCATTTGTGCATTAACTAGGTTTGGATCTTGAGCTCTAGTGTGAGAGATATGCTAAAAAGATGAGCACCTACTATGACCCAGTTTGAGCAGTTGGCAACCTAGGTTGAGGCTATTGGTGATGTTAGCCTGGTGAGTAATTTTAATGCTTGATTTTTATCTATTTTGAATCGTATTTTGGTGCTTTTTGATCTATTTAAAGTAGATTAGGATAATTTTTACTAGTTTTAATGCTTTTATCTAGTCAAAACTCTTGTCCAAGAGTCAGTGCTGCTATCTAGGGTTCAACACTGTTGTCTAGGTTCTAGTGCTCTTGTCTAGCGCTGATGTCCTATACCTAATGTTGTTGTCCTAGAGGCAAGAATTTTTGAGATGTTGATTGATTATGTGTTATTGTGTTTTCTTGGCTAGTGATTAGACATTGTGGACTGATATATAATATTTTTTAATGTTTTCAAGGTGAGATATGGAAGAGAGATTTTCACAGGGGCCAGGTTATGGAGACATTACAACTGTTACCATTGTCTACTGATAAGAGAGATGTCATGGATAGGGTAGGGTTGGGTCATATGTGTGACCTAGGCACACTGAAATGGGATATGCATCTAATTACTACATTATGTGAGAGGTGGAATGCAGATACATGTACTTTCTAGCTTCCTAAATGGGAGATTACTGTGACTCTAGAGGATGTGTGTTGTATTTTACATTTACCGATTAGTGAATAGTGGGTGGCATTGCAAGATGACATGGGTGTTGATGCTATTCATCATGCATCCTTGTATTTTTATAGTGTACCTTTAGGTATACATTAGAAAGGTAGTGATAGAAATGTACTATTGTTAGTTGTAGTAAAGTCTAGTATTTTATCCAAGCAAAAGTGTTTGGCTATGTAATTGGCCTCATTTATTGCTATGGATGGGAGCGGAGTGTCTATTGCATATATGATGCATAGGATTGTTCACAGTGTTTAGGTATATGACACTATGTTCTCATGGGGTAAGACTATACTCTCCCACATATACAAGGATCTTTATAGGTTTACACAAGAGGAAATCAATGGTGATGTGAGTGCAGCTACATTATTGCATTTTTGGGATTATGAGCACATAACATTTATATGACCAATTAGATTGCTTAGGCTAGAGTGGGTACCTCCATGGCCATTTGGGGAGTGGTGTATGAGTGTATTAGCTATACATTATCTTGAGATAGATCACTATAGATGATTTTTAGGTGGCTCATGATATCATATAGAGTCCTTATAGAGGATTTCTTGGGTGGGCTAAGGATGGAGTACAATTATGGTATATGAGGGTCAGTTGTTAGATACATGACTATTGGGTTAGAGTATATGAGTGATTTTATTATGATCATGTGACTATATAGTCTGGGGTACCATAGGATGTGCCCCCTGTAGCATGGGTATGGGTGAGGAATGCATGGGCACCATCGAGAGTAGTAGCTCGTGCAAGAACTATTAAGGCTGAGTTAGCACCATTAGCTTTAGATGCATGAGATGTGGATATAGATATTTTTGAAGTAGATGACATTAGATGCATAGAGGCATATACCACCTAGTGGGCTAGGCATTGATGGGCTCCATTAAATCATGTTGATGGAATAAATGCTCCTAAGTATGAGGATCCTACACCGATCTAGATGATCAGAGGTAAGTAGTAATTATATTTGAATTGTGTATAAGTTTTTGCTTGTTTATTTTGATTTTAATGTATATAGCTAATGTAATGCCATAATTTGTGTGCAATTAGAGTGGGAGGTGCTCAAAATGAAGCACAAGCTGGTGCATGAAGTGGAGATGATGAGTACTAGGAGACCATCATTGAGTCAACACTCCAAGAGCTCACATAGTATGTACCTAATGATGATGTGGAGGAGGGTATGATAGAATGAGTAATACTTACAACTAGTGTTCATGTTCATTTTTTTGATAGGGTTACTATAGTGATAGCTACATATGTTAGGGTAGTCAGAGAGAGATGAGCTGAGTGCTGAGCTAGATAGGTATAGGATGCCTCCACATGATTATGGTTCTATTAGCATGAGGATCATGGATGAGTACACACATCTTCAATGGTGATATGTGAACTTACATGAGGAGCATGGTTGGCTATTGGAGTGAGAGAGTCATCAAAAGAGGTATTAAGGAGCCTAAGGAGGTGTAAGACTGTCAAGTGCTAGAGTGGATTATGGGACTAGTACTAGTAGGGAGAGTGAGACTGAGAGTGAGGGTGTGATGTCCATTCATGATTGATTGTAACTTGATATGATGTATATGTTTTGAAATTATATATATATATATATATATATATATATATATGTGTGTGTGTGTGTGTGTGTGTGTGTGTGTGTGTGTGGATATTTGTTTGATTTTGAATCATGTGTATTGTGTTATGAGATTTAAAAATATATTGGTATAATAATTTGTAAAAGGTTGATTAGAAATAGTTGATTTGGCATTGATTTTGAGGTTGTATATGTTTGGTAAGATGGCATTTTGGGATGTGATTTTATTGTTCATGATATGTTCAAGTGTGATGTTAGGTTTGATTTGTAATCATATGTGAGCAAAAAATTTATCGACTTGGTAATTGGTAAATTGTTTTGATAAATGGAATTGGTTTAAGATTGGAAGAAATAGGATATTGGTAAGGTCTAGATTTGGATAAATTGTTTTTGCTAGGGATGGTTATTTGGAACTAGGAATGTTAGTTGTTAGTAGAAGGGGATGTGAGAGAGAGTTTAATGCTCAATTTCCCAAGAGTGGCTCAAGAATACAGAGGTTAGTCCTTTGGCTCTATTATTGCCCCACTAAGTGAAGATATGAATTGATATTGGTATGAATGTGTATTATATCACTATATGGTGTATCACTATCAGAACCCTGATATCCAACTAAAAAAATGGCCATATTTCTCATGTTGTGTAGGAATATATGTTTTATCTAATACTATCTACTGTGCACTAATTGTAACTATATGTGGAGACTCTGCCAAATGTAACCTCATTAGATGTGCAACTAAAATTATGTGCTATGGATAAGGATCCTTTATCCATAATTGTAGTGAATTATTTCATGAAATAATACCCTATGGATTCTATTGTGATGCATATGACTAAGCAATAGATCAGGATAAAGCTGAAACCTATGATGGTGGCTCATCTAATCTCAATCATAGTAGGTTACTATATGAAATAGGTCCCTAAAAACTTAGTCATAGTTAATATCTCTTAGGAACAGTACTCTATGATGTGGGTTCATCTAATCTTAACTATAGTGGGTTGCTACATGAGATAGGACCCAAACAACTTGGTTGTAGTGAATATCTATCTAAAATAATACTTTGTTATGGTGCTTGTGACTATTTTGGATATGTATATAGAACTACACTATGTACTCCTTAGACTACACTATTATATGTAAGCTGCTCTCACTATACTAGTTTCCAAACCTTGTGAGTAGGTGGAATAGGAAATCTCTTATGAGACTCTATCCTAGAACCTGTATTACTCCCATAATGAGTGACCAATGATTCCTATGAAGGAATATCCTAAGATGACTCAGTCATGGAGGGATGAGGTCTAGGGTTTCATGATAGAGGAGATCTTAGTGCCCCCCTATGTAAATGTTATGATGCCATTATCAACACATCTTTTAATGCAATATCTAAGTCCAGAATACTCATTATCTCTATATCCATGGATATGATGATAGTTACAAAAGCGCTGATGTGGTTATTTCTATAAGAGATGTGGATCTGATTAATGAGTGAAAATCAATGTGATTAACCTCCTATCTAGTAGTTTTGATAATGTGACACATGGGCTATCTTGCTCTCAATCATACTATAGTGGTGGCTTGATATTATTCTCTGTAGTGCATATTGTAGGTTTTGCTTTGGAAATTGGCTCTTTATTCTTTACCAGTTGATTTTCTAGTTATGGTCTCCTATCTTTTTCAGGACATGGTGGATGTTGTGTGGTTGGATATGTAGATGTAGGTACTACTATGAAATATAGAGTGATTCAATCAACTAAATCTACCTCAATCAATCCAAATTTATTTTCCAATGTGAGAACTATATAACATAAGTTTTTGAAATAGGATTCTGTCTAATATAATATATGCTCTAGGAGGGGTTGGTGAACCCCCTTAATAAAGATATTTTGAATCTCTAAATCTATTAATTTGTAGATCAATGTTAACATGCGAGTCTTGAATCATAAGATATAATCACTAATTGGCTCTGAATTATTCTAATGCAATGTGGCAAGTTTCTTGTATATAACATGAGGGCCCATGTTTGCTATGTAATATTTTATAAATGCCTCCTTTAACTCATCATATGTATGCAAAGAGCCAATGGGGAGTAGAAAAAATAACTAATTCTATGCCTCTCCCACTAATGTCTGATGAAATAACTTAAGTAGAATGAAGGGACTCGCATGAGATGGCAAAGCCTTCTGAAAGGCTTGAAGGTGTACGAATGAATCTCCAGTTCCATCAAAGTGAGGCAGTGATGGTATCTAGAAATTCTTAGGCAATGAAACTTTTATGAATGTCTTTGGAAGAGGTTTACCATTTAAATCATTGGCATCCATCCAAGACTTATAAGCTTTGTTTTCCAAGGTAAGGAGATGTACTTGGTTTTGTAATTCACCAATTACATGCATCAGAGATATAATCTCCTGTGATGGTACATTAGCATCTTATAGTGGTTCATTTAATCATTGAATTTGATCATTTATTTTATCCATAGGAATGCTACATTAAGAAATTGTATCATAAAGAGGGGGTGTGCTCACTTGAACCTTTGGAGTAATGGTAACATGGACCTTACTAGAGGGATGTGGTCTACCATTATCTTTAGGTCAAGATTGAGAAATATGTTCTACTGTAGTGAGGGGTGGATTGGGAGATTCATTGGTATCTTTATGTTATAGTGAATCACATTATAATGAAGTAGAAGGTGTGATTTTGTCATTAACATGTGCATTATTTGAAATAAAATCATGTATAGAATTAGAAACAACATTCGGTAGTGTATTATGTTTGAGAGGAATGAGAGACGAGTTAGAAACATGAGATGCATTTTCTTCTTCATTATGTGCATAATAATCATCATTATTCCATACATTATCATAATTTAAATATTGTTCATAATCACTCTCATTTTCATATTCGTTTTCATGTTCACCATCATACTCATTATCACTTCCAACATTGCTAGGGAGAGGTGTAAGAGAAGAATTTAATTCCTTTTGAATGTGCAATAAATTATCATGTGAATTTGGAGTATTATGTGCATCTATGTTATCCATGGAAGGAGTGTATGCATTATTTCCATTTACAATATGAGAAGTAAGAGAAATATATTTATCATTTAGACATTCTTTTGACAAAGTAGAGTTAAGAGAATGGGATGTATCATTTGAAATATGCATTGGAAATTTGATTCTATTGCATTTATATTGTTGTAAGTTGAACATAGAAGTAGGAAAAGAGAGAGAGAAAAACTAGGTTCACATGGAAGTAAATTATCATCAATAAGAGGTTAACTTGGAACTAGATGAATAATTTGTTCATTTGGTGCATTGTGCATAGGAGAGTGAGGTGAAAAGTATCTTTCCCATTTATCAAAATTAATTTTTTTAGAAGAGGGAATAAAAGAGATAGGTTTCAGAAAAGAAGATGCATCTACTTTTTCTTCACTATCACTTACACATGTATCATAATATTCCTCATTACAATAATAGTAATTATATTCATTGTAAGTGAAATAATTTTCCACATTTTTAGCTAATTTGTAATTTTGTAAATTTGTCCATTAATTATAATAATTATGAGAAAAGTTTAGAAATTGATATATGGGATGAGAAGGAAGAAGTGCCTTAGTTTCCATTTTATTTCTTTCAGTAAAGAGAATATTGAAAAGTACTATTAAGAAAATAAATGAAAAAATAAATACTAACATAGAGATTTTGAAAATGCTTTTGTGTATCCAAACAATTTGGAAAAATTCTAAGATATTTTTAAAAAAATTTCAAGGAATGAAGGCTTGGGGTTTGAGGACCTAGTTTAGAAAATATAGGATTTTAAACTAGGGTTTTAAATTTTTTGTAAATTATGCAATAATTTAAATTATAAAAATAATTTAAATTATAAAAATATTTTTAAATAGGATAAATGCAAAAAAAATTATAAAAAAATAATAAATTGTAAATTGAGATTGTCCACAAAATAACTACTAATATTGATATTTTGAAAATATTTTTGACACTCCAAACAATTTTCAAAAACTCAAGAATATTTTTCTAAAAATTGTAAGGAAGGAAGACTTGTGGTTTGAGGACCTAGTTTGGAAATATAAGGTTATAAGGTAGGGTTTTATTTTTTTTGAAAAATATGCAATAATTTAAATTCTAAAAATAATTTTGAATAGGATTAATGCACAAAAAATTATATAAAAATCAAAATTTTGAAATTAAAATTTTGCATAAAATATGAAGCAAAACCCCTAAGGGTACCTAGGGTTTTAGATTTGTTTGAAATAAGTTGGGTTCACCAAATTTTTTATTAGTTTTAGGAAACTAGGGTCTAGTTCCTAAACAATAAATGCTCTAGAGTAAGGCAAAAAATCCAATCAAATACAAATAATTACAAGTATTTATCAAATTAATCAAATTAATTAAATAAGGAGAGAAGTAAACATATCTAGAAAAATAGGCTAAAACAAATGATTTAAAGGTTGAAACCTACTGCATATGACTATGAAGATGTCAGGAACCTAGATCTAGCCTTGATTTTATGAAAGGATAAGAGTACCAAAATAGGACACCATGGAGTCTGACACTATAGTCCTTTTATAACACTATTGTTCTATATACCTAAATTTATTGGATTTTGTCTGTTGTCTCTGTGTGAGCCTATATATAAAATATTGGGGGTTGAATGTCAATAGAGCTCACTGTAGGTCTGTTTCAATCTCTAAACCCTATTTCTATCTACACACATGAAAACAACAAGTACATCAAAAGCATAAGGGGTAAAAACTAGGTTAGGGGAAGTACGATCACATGATCTAAAACCTCTACTATCCTGATCATTTCCTACATTAAACCTCAAGCTAGGGTCTCAAATCAAATGTAATTATTCCTTAGGGAACATGCATAATCAATACACATGGTAGATGCAAGAATGAACTTTCACCTAGACTCTTCCTTGATTAAGCATGCAATTCTATGTGTGATGTAGAATGTTGAGTTATACTATTGATTAATTTTTAGTTATTTAATGTAACAAAGTAGTAAGTGCTAGATATAAAATGCCTTGTGAAGTCATTTACATAGGAAACACTTTTTTTTTATAATTTGGGTACTTTATTCACATTTGGATGACATTGTAAAACTTAAGGATGAAGCTCAAAAGGGCTTAGAACTCATTAAGTGAGGGAAACTTACCATTAGGACTCAAGATGACATTACATAAGAGTGTTATAAATGGACACCCTAGGGTCTAGCACTGTAGTCCAATCCCAACGCTCCTATCCTATAGGCTTAAAACCTAAAGGGATGGAATTAACATGGGAAATCTAACCTGGCTAAGGTGGAATGACCATCTAAAAGGCTAAAAATGATTAAGAATAAGCAAAAAGGTGACTCAATCATGAAATAATATCAAGCTAAGTAAAACAAAAGACATGGCTAATGTGAACAAAGCTCATATTCTGCAGTCAGAGACTCATATGAAAGTACTATGAAAAGACATGGTGTGTGTGGTTTCTTGACCAATTTAGGGTGTATGAAAACTACAACAATAGTTTTAGCAAGAGTGTGGAGGCCATTAAATAAATATATTATGCCCAAAGGGTAGTGTGCCAAGTGCAATAAATGTGTATAATACCTAGATTTTCCTACATAAGTAGTATGGAAAGCAAGTAAGCAAACTATTGAAAAAAATCAAGTTGGTCATGAAAAAATCCTAGAAGAGCTCATTTCTCCTTTTCTATGATGAATTAAATTTGAATTATGATTTTTATAATCAATTTTTTAGTTATCAAGATTTATTTCATAATAGATTTAAATTTATCTACTCTTATATTAAAATTAAATATAAAAAAGCACATTACAAGCTCAACACTATCAAAACAATATTTTTGATAAATTTTTATTACGTAACCACTAATGGAATTCAATTTCATGACAACATGATTCGTTGGAATTTGATAACTTTCATTACCAATAAATTTTTTTTTGATGGGTTAAATTTGATTTATAATTATTGTAGTTACGTTTTCAAATTTAAAAACTTATTTCACTATATAATTAAAGGTATCTATTATTATATTATAATTGAATATAAAAAGGTATATTATAAAATTAACATTATAAAAATATTATTAAGTATAAACAAATTTGTCATTTTAAAAAATAAACAAACTTTTTAGAACATGAAAAAACTTATACAACACTCATTCTTGACAACATGATTATTTATGAAGTTTTAATTGTAAATACAATAAAAAAATAGGGAAAAAAACACAATACCTATGAAATTTATGTAGGTTTTAATAAGTACATGTATGACATCTAAATATTATATAGAAAATGTCAACCAATAAAATTATAATGTTGATAATCTACCATTTTCATTTAATGTGCTTACTTGATTTACTAAAAGATATTGGTGTATGAAAATATAAACATAAAATTTCATTTAATTTTTATAGTCATATGAAACGCAAAAATTGTTAACTTGAGTGTGACTTGTGATAGCTATCCCATAGGTCCCTCCTAATTTCTTTCTTGACCCTCATAGGCACCTTTTCATTGATTCTAAATCATCCATAGGATTTTCAGACCTCATTCCAACTTAGCTGGGACCCATTTTCCATGCTTATTTTATCCCCCCAATTATCTATTCTATAGGAAAGGATATTTTGGGGTGGAATATAATGTTGGATCCTAGGTTTTACCCTTTCCAATGCTCTTATCCAATCACATTTAAGCCTAGGTTACCATTTTTTCCTGATTCCTCTTATTCATTGTGTCGGCCTAGTGTGATTGTATTCAACCCATGACCAATAGATCCTTATAAAATCCCATTGAAATATCATTTTGAAATGGTTGGTAAATATTAAAAATGAATAAATAATACAAACAAGACTACTCAAGCATATTTCCTTATTCTATGCATACATCCATCCAACTCAGTTTCTAGCTTATTCAAACCCATACACTAGTTCCTAGTCACCTCAAGCACACTCCATTTTAGCATTTATTGTATTCTCATATCATAATTGCACAAATAACTTTAAAAGGGAAAGATACATAAGGTTTCATCCCTCCTTAGATTATTGGTATGTAGGCATCATTCCCACACATGGGGTGTGAAGCACATTCAATGCATCTTATACACACTAACCCCCCACTTTTTTCAAAGTCCTATTCAAGATTATTGAAGATATAGGATAGAAGATAAATCCAATCTATAAGGATCTTTATCGAGTTGCAAGCTTCATAATTTAATTGGAAGGGTCATACAAGAGTGGTAGATAGAACCTAGAAAGCTCAGACCTTTGTGACTAGTTTAGACAACAACGATAGGAACAAGATTATAGAACCAGACCCCAAAGTGTCTTATTTTTGGTGCTCCCATAATTTCACTAAATGAAAGAGAAATCAAGGTTATTGACACTATCTTAGTCATACACAATCAATATCAACCTTTGTCTTAGTCATATCAACATGGTTCTAAGCTAAGTCATATTTTCCTTTACTCATTTGTCATTTTTAGAAAGTATAAATAACAATCATAATGAACAAATCACTAGGTTAATTATGGCATGATTATTGAATAATTTAATTTGGTTAGAATTTTAACTAAATATGAATAAAACCCTAAATGATTCCAAAATTATTTAACCATTTGGTGAACCAGACTTACTTTGATTGTGCATAAAAATCCTAGAAACCCTAGGGTAAATTTTCTACTGATTTTTCCTCTATCTTTTGATGTTTTTACCTACATAACAAAATAAAAAATTAGCATTAAAGTTTAAAATTTCACATTAATATTGAAATATTTTTCTTTCAAAACCTATTTACCCATAGTACGTCCTAGTATTTTTCAGTAATTTTCTAATAATTTTTTGAATTTTTACTATCATATTAAAATAAGAAATTCACTTCAAAATTAAAAAATCAATAGTAAATCTCAAAACTATTTATTTTTTCAAACTCTAGTTGCATATAATATGTCTCTTTCAACTACTAATTCTCTAATATATTTCTTATTTTTTTGCTTGCATACTTAACTCAGAAATTCACTTGCGATTTCAAATTTTCATAGTAATTTTCTAAATATTCATCTTCAAAACCCTAGTTACATCTATTAGGTCCCATTGCTTATTTAGGTATCACCTTACATGTTTGTGAGCTATGTATCCTTTTTATGCACTTTTTATTTTATTGTTTTTTGGACTTTACATTTCCTATATTCAGTACTTTATTTCTATAGCACTTTGCCTATTACAAATTATTGAAAAAAAATCAATCAAATTTCAAATTGTTTTCCTACCTTAACAATGGCCCAATACACTAGTTTGGATGAAACTAATAAAAAGGAACTTCAATAACTCTTAACCAAACACCCTGACATACAAGATGACATGCTTAAAATAATACAAGAAAAACAACAAAGAGTGAATAATGGTCAATCTTCTCAAACCACATACTAACTAGTTGTAAATGACACTACAGGGATAGCTATATCTCAATAACACCCTATAATATCCCAGCCTTCCTCTATGAAACTAGTTACAGTTAGTACATCTTTGTCTCTTAATGTGTTAGCCCTTATGCAAGAGATATGCTCTCTTCAATCCAAGGTGCTACATCTTGAGCAAGGGGTCTCTAGACCTACACAGGGTTTTGACTATTTTGCTTTACTACATATACCATTAGCATGCCACATTGTGTCAACACCCTTGCCACAAGGTTTCATGCAACCCAAGCTCACTCTTTATGATGGAAAGGGTGATCTAGAGACACATTTTAGAGATTTTCATATAGCATGCTTCGACTATGTATCAAATGACTAGCTACTAACCAAGCTATTTCCATAGAGCCTAAAAGATTATGCTATATAATGGTTTACAATCTACCAAATTATTCAATCAATGCATTCAATCCTTTAGCTGACATGTTCTTATCTCATTTTAGCATTAACATTGGTGAAAATGTTTCATATGCCCAAGTTGTAAAAAAGAAACAAAGGTCAAATGAGCACCTCATAGATTATGTTCTTTGATATAAGACTATTATGGCTAAGATGACTATCCACTTAGTCGATAATAGTTACAATATCTCTTTAAATAGATTTTTCTACCAGTTTTTTATGAATCAATTATGTTTAAAAGATTCTCTTCCTTCAGTGGGCAAACTCAAGTACATAAGAATATCAAAAAAAACCAACAAGAGTAACAAAAGAGTCCTATATAAAGTCAATATCAATGATAAAAAGACTTAGAATCAACCTACAATTAGTGTAGCTTCAGATCCCCCTCAATGTGTGGTTTTATCAGTACCTTCTTGATGTACATTTACCAATCTACTAGTTTCTCCAGCCAGAGTTTTATAGTATCTATTAGAATATAACATTATATTTCTCCCTCTTATTCAAGAAGTTAACCCAACAAAACCTCTTCCATAGGGATATGATCAAAATGCATTTTGTGAGTTTCACAGGGCACCAGGCCATACAATAAATAGATGCATCAATTTGAGACACAAGATACAAGATTTGGTAGATGGCAATCATATTGATCTTAGAACTTTAGTTAAGCCTCCTTAGATAAAGAAAACATAGGATAAAGCTGTAAAAATATTCTTTGATCCTTTTCTATAGCATTTTATACAAGAGACAGGGGACACATCAGGGGTTTACCATGCATCTAATGCACATCCACCACTATATACATATAGGGCACATTCATTTGAGTTACATCTTTTGAGCAACATGAAGGTGTATACAATTATAGATTTCTAGCTAGACCTTCCATCTCCTTCTTAGAGTAGGAGATCATCAAGGATGATTCAAATTATCATGCACTCTTTATTAGAGCTTATATTCATAATCATAATATTCATAGTGTTCCTATTGATAATGGATCTAGTGTAAACATGTGCAATATGACATTATTGTAACATTCAGGATAATCAAAGTAGGATATTACCCTGATGGACATAGTTATCAATTGATTTAGTGGGTTTTGTTCCCAAAATACATCACTTGTTTTTAGGGACAACATATCAACTATTTTGGTCTTATAGGCTAGAATTCTCTCTTCCCTTCTCAAAAAATGTTCTGAGCACTCCAATTCTTCAATTATTCAAGATTTTTTAGCTAAGGGACTTGCAAGTTGAACAACTTCAAAAGGTGAGCTACCACAAAGAAATAAGTTCCCAGCACTTCGGCATTTCAGGGTTGGTTCAATGCCAAAGTTTAATCAAAAGACTTATCGGTGGGATTCAAACAAAATATTGAACCATTGAGCCATTGAACCCCACCTCCAAAGGTTCAAAGGTTCAATAGATTTAAAGGTTTAATGACATCGGCAGACTTAAAGAGTTAACCACTTTGGCAAGTTCAAAGTTCAATTGCTTCAGAAAGTTCAATGGCTTTGAAGGACTTAACGAAAAGAAGACTTTGAAGAAGAAAGATTGAACCATTGAACCTTGAACCAAAAGAGTTCAAAGTTCAAAGGTTCAATGAGTTCAATAAAGTTTGATAGACTTAGAATAATAAAAGATTTGAAGAGAAAAGAATGAACCATTGAACTATTGAACCTTAAACCAAAAGAGTTCAAAGTTCAAAGGTTCAATGAGTTTAATAGAAAAGAAAAGGATCCATAAACTTCAAAGGACCAAAGGATTCTGAGAAAGAGAATGAACCATTGAATCTTGAACCAAAATGGTTCAAAGTTCAAAGGTTCAAAGGTTCAATGAATTTTAAAGTTTGAAGAAAAGCTTTGAGCAAAGGAAGGAAGTGGAAGATTCTAGAGACAAGTTCAAAGAGATGGTTTAGTTGATTGAACCAAGGAGCCGATTGAACCAAGGAGCCGATTGAACCAAGTAGCTAATTGAACCATTCGAACCATTAAACCATTGAACCAATGCACTTCAAAGGTTCAAGGTTTAATGTGGTTAGAGTGACCAAGTGACCAATGACGTCCCCATGGATGTCAAATTCAAGGTAATAAAATGCCCATTTATTTTCAAATATGGCACGAAACATGAAGACAAAACTCAATGAACACCTGAAGAAAGAGCTGAAAGGGCTTGCTAAAGGCAAAAAGATGGCCTGAGAGCTCAAATTATAATAGGAAAGAGGGAAATCTATAGGAGATACTAAAATATATATAGGGGAGTTATTCCAATAGGTGGAATAGTTCACCAACTAGACATCTGAGTGTGCAAACATTCAAAGGATGTGGCCTATTTTTTTCCATCGAGTAAAGGTGAAATGGATAGCTTCACACATATCAGGATGAGGACCAGATGACCCATGCTTAGGAGAAGATATTCAAGATGGTTCTATACACCAAAGTCAAGACTGATGCCCTGTTACAGCATGCCCCCTTCATAGAACTAAAAATGCATTCAAGGTACTAAATGCAGCATGGGCCATTCCATGAAATAAAGTGCCCAAGTCTTTCTTGGAGAGCTATATATTGTAATCTCTTATTTTATGCAAGAGATATCTTTTTGTTATTAGAAGCAAAACTTTAACCAAATTAAAAGGCATTACTAAGACTTTGAGCTCAAATTGTCAATCATATTTTATTATTTGAATGAGAAAGCAAGTGACCTTTCAGACTTTGTGCTAGAATAGCTTGTGTTGTTAAGGAAATTTTTCTTATGTCTATTTCTTGAATATGTTCTTGTCCATTTGATTAAATAAGTAGAACTAGTGGAAGTAATCAAGAAGGTGTCTTGAAGCCAACTGTGGAGAGACTTTGTGCTGCCATTATTATCTTTAGTGTGTTTGTTTGTTTTTGTGTAAAGTGTCTTAGGACAACTTTGTGCCCCCATTGTCCTTCATATTTCACTCTTTGGTAGTTGAGGTGGAGACTTTGTGATACACTTCATTTTGCTAGTTATTTCACCATGTTACATTTACTTGTTACATTCCAGAAAGAATTCTTGTTATTTTATGTAGACCACTTTTGAAAGAAGAGAAGTGCCTTCTGTCATTTCACCAAGATTTCTCCTTTGATCTGTGAACATCATCTCTAAAAAAAGAGAGATAGATGGTTTTGTCCTAATCCTGAGTGTTATTTTCAGCTTATATATATAGTATATAGCCCCTTATAGTTATAGGGAACCTCCCCTTGATGAGAGGAGAGATTTGTCCCCTTTTGATGTGGTAAACTTACACATTTAGTCGATCAATCTCCTTATGCTATGGTTGAAATAACCTATTTTGCTCATCAGTTAGCTGGTGACAAAATATTCACCCAACAATTTTTGGCGACTCTGCTGGGGATCATTTTATGTAGTTTGAATCCTCAAGTTTCAAATTGAAGCAGTCCCTATCCTTATCCATTTTAGTTTTACAGTCTAGCAGATCCATGGTATACAAGAAGCTAGTGATCTAAAGGTATTTTTGTACCTATATTTGAGTTGGTACGACAAAGTGATTTTGACCTATTTCCTTCTCCATCTCACCTTTAGCAAACTAGGAGTTTTCCTCCTACAAAAGTCAAGTCTCCATTACCAGGCAAAGTGTCCATTTCTGCTATTAGCAAAGCCTTGTCAATACATACCCCTCAGACATTTGTTATCCCTTCCTTTAGTAGTCAAATCATGGCAATTCAAAGCCCTTGGGGTAACTCTTTTGGTCCACTCAATCTAACTCCACCTCTACATGAGCTACCTCATAGTTCAAGGAATAATTTTCCCAAATTCTTTGGTGATGGGAGAGTTCATCCTGATGAACATATTACAGCCTTCAGCATAGCCTGTGGCATGATAGGTATGGAGTATGAGGATGTAGAAGTCAAATTTTTTGTGAAAATATTGCAAGGCGCTACTGTAGACTGGTTTTATCATCTGTAAGCACAAACTATGATTGACTGGAACACCATCAAAGCCAAATTTGAAGCTAGGTTCAAGCCTATAGAAGATGTGCATGCCTTGTTGGCTCATCTCACATAAATGAAGAAGGAGCCTCAGGAACCAATGAGGTATTTCATCACCAAGTTTGACAAGATGAGGAATAGGATTCCTATAATTGCTCACCCAACAACTAAGAATCTAAAATGATTCTTCATCAACTCTCAACTACCTAAAGTGATTTTTATACTGAGACATGCTAGCCACATTGACCTTCTTGTAGTTCATGATTTGGCCACTGAGGTGGAAGATGATCTTATCTTGGTAGGAAAGATAAGGAGAGATCCTAACAGAGGTAAATCTTCTTCATCCTCTGAATATCTATCTACAAGCACCACTGATCTAATAGTGTAAAAGTTGGCAAATGAGTTGCTAGCTCTTATAAAGCAAATGGTGCAAGGAATGTCTTTTGCTCCTTCATACTGAGATATACCAAGAAGGACATTCCCCAATTAGTCATATCAAGGCAACACTACCAAAAATTAAGGGAAACCAAATCATCTTCCTCCCCCATAGGGGAAGCTTGTCATTGAAGCAACACCAACCAACTCAGTAGTTGGATATCTCAAAATAGAATCTGGTTTCTCCTTTCATCTTGAGTTGAACCCAAAAGATGATGCTAATATCTTCATAGAGGGAGATAAAGAATTAGCTGGCAACTCCAACATTGATTTCCTAAATTACCAGGATGAACCTAGAAGTAAAGGTGAAGCATTTTGTGGATCATACGCTGTACTCACCTAGTCCCAGAACTAGTCAGCCTAGTAAGCTAATAAGAAAAATAGAGGAGAGAACTCAACCAATAGTTTCAATTTCTAAGAGTGGAACCACTCTGCCCTTTCAATCAAAGCACCCGGTGATTGCTAAAAAAGTAAGTACCTCAAGTATGTCTTCACCTTCAACTTTAATTTCATAGATCAATGCCCCCCCTAAAACTAAAAGGATGAATTGCCTTCCCCTGTTCCTAATTCATTTTAGACATTTGATATAATTGACCATGTCAAGAAAATGAAAATTAAAATGTCAAAATTTAAATTCTTGCAATCCAACCCTGAGTAGTTGGATAAGTTGGTTGAAAGTGTAAAGAATAAAATTGTCCCTACATGACCAACTATTCCAAAGGTGACTCCCATATCCACTCAAAATAACCTTTTCATTACTCCTCCTACTACTCCCAGGAGGACATAACTATTTCATGTCTCTCTGCTGATAAATTGACACCAGCTGAACAATTGTATCATCGATTTAGGTGCATTTGACAATGTCATGCTTGCCAAAGTGGCAGAATCTCTTGGTCTCACACTGACCAAGACATTTGGGAGATACTTCTCCATGGAAAATAAATAAGTCCCTTTGCTAGGACAAATCAAGGATGCCCAATTTGCACTTGTGACATTCTTGGATAAGAGAATTAAGATGACAGTCCTGGTGGCTGACGTCCCAGCCTCCTATAGCATCCTTCTTGGTCAAATATTTTTCAAGGATGTTGGTTGATAAATAAGCATGGACCTGTCTGAAGTGAGGATCCTGGTCAAAGGCGTCATGCAGAGATTTATCCTTGAGGAGGCAAAATATGTTGTCACTCAAACATCAATGCTTGAAGCTCAAATTATATTTAAGTCTTCAAGCATGAGTAATTACTTTCTGACTACAGAGGATGTTCTTGCCCTAGCTGATGAAACTTCTAAAAATGACAATCTAAAAATTCATTCAGAGGGAAACATAGAAGGATTTGTAGAATGCAGTACAAGTGCAAAATAACCCTTCACTCCAATTAAAAAAAAATTTGAGGAAAGCACAGTTCTTGATGATGTATGGATACTAAAATTTGATGGAAGCTATTCTTCTACCAGCTCTAGAGTTGGGATTGTTCTAATATCTCCTCAAGGAGATATTTTCCTTCTTCATATAAATTGTAGTTCAACAACACCAACAATACTACTAAATATGAATCGCTGCTACTCAGATTGAAGGCTACTTGAGACAGGGGCATCAAACTCATTCACGCCAAAGGAGATGCTAAACTAGTAGTTTGTGAGGTAAGAAACTTGTATCAAACCAAGAATGGAAGATTGCATCATTACCGAAATCTAGTTTGGGATCAAATTGAAAGCTTTGATGCTTTTAGTATCTTTGTAGTGACCAGAGAATTCAATGACCGAGCTAATGCATTAGCTATTTTGATGACTCTCTTAGTTCCTCACCAAGATTTTTAAGGAGACAAGTACACCATCAAACTAGTATTTCAACCAAGTGTTCCTCATAACACCAATCATTGGCAAGTGTTCAAAGATGACAACCAAATCATCACCTTTTTAGAATAAAAAGATAGCTTTGAACAGCTTCACTTCAAAGGCAGTGAGCCTCAGAAACTTGAATCAACCACTAAAACAAGTTTAGACACAGGTGAAGAATTCCTACAACTAAAAGGGAATAAAATTCCTAAAATATTGGTTTCCCTTGAGAAACTATTCAACAAGCATGACAGGTTCATCAAATAGTAATAAATGGATTCAAGCTCCTCCCAGTAGTTTGATCAAATAAATTTGGGTACTAAGGAAAATTCCAAGATGGTTAACATTAGGAGAAGCTCAACTCTAACATTAGGAGAAGCTAAATTTGGGTACTAAGGAAAATCCCAATGCTGAACTCTTGAGGAGAAGCTCAAATTTATTGCCCTGCTTTGCCATTACATGGATGTTTTGGCGTACTCCTATGATGATCTGAAGTCGCTCAGGCCTGAGGAAATTTGCTATGAAATTTCTCTCAAGATTGATTCGGTGCCTTTCAAGAAAAATCTTGGTAGTATAATCCAAAGATATCAAGTACCATTCTATCTAAAATATAGAAAATGCTGAACACTAGAATAATTTTCCCAATCCATCATTCCACATGGATTGCCAACATAGATCTTGTGAGAAAAAAGAATGGTGAAATTCACCTCTACATGGAGTTTAGGAATTTGAATCAATCCTCCCTAAAGGATAATTACCCTTTGCCCATCATGGATCAAGTCCTTTAGACAGTGACCAGTTTAGAGATGTTAACAATGTTAGATGTCTTCTAAGGGTACAATCAAGTGGAAGTTCGTAAAGCAGAACAATATAAGACTGCCTTCACCACACCTTGGTGCACCTTTATGTATCGAAGAATACCATTTGGCTTGATAAAAATTGGCACCAATTTTTAGAGAGCAATGGAGCTTGATTTCAAAGAAAAAATGGGTAATTTCATTATGGTGTACCTTGATGATTTAACAGTCTTTTCCAAGCATCATCTTGATCATGTGTATCATTTGCAACAAGTGCTAGAATGATGTCACTAGAATGGCATTTCTCTAAATCCCAAGAAGTCTATTTTTGGAGTAACATAAGGGAAACTTCTTGGACACATTGTATCCTGAGAAGGCATAAATATTGACTTAGAAAGAGTCAAATCCATCCAAGAGCTTACTCTACTGACAAGTAAGACTGCAGTTCACTCTTTTTTTGGCAAGGTGAATTTTTTATGAAGGTTCATTCCTGAGTTCCCTGAGAAGACTCACCACATTGTGAACATGATGAAGGGAAAGGCCACTTTTAGCTGGACTAAAGAAGGCAAATTGGCATTTTGAGACATCAAGATAGATATCACCCATGTCCCAATTTTGGTTTGTCTAGATTATACCAAAGATTTCATAATATACAGTTATGTTTTTGAGCACACACTTTCAGTAATTTAGGTTCAACAAAATAAAGGTGTAGAATCTCCCATATCCTTCATGAGTTGTCCTCTCAAATCTCATGAACTAAAATATTCAAATCTGGAGAAGCATGCTTATGCAATGGTAAAGGCAGTAAAGCACTTCCATTTTTTCATCTTGAAGTCACACATTATTGCCCTGGTCCCTAATACCATAGTCAAATCCATATTAACTCTGTAGGAATTTGGAACCAAAAAGGGTAATTAGATTGCTAAAATCTAGGAGTTTGATCTGGTTATCAAACCAACAAATCTTGTATGGGGAAGAGACCTCTGCCAATTGGTTGTTGATAACATACCAAAAGAAATAGGGCATGAAGAAATACAGGTTGAAGACCCACCAATAGTCCTTTTTGTCACCACTATGAATGAGTGGTATTCAAATATTTCTTATTTCCTTACCTATGGTGAGTGTCCTACTCACCTATCTCGTAAAGGAAAGAGGACTGTTAAGTTAAAATCTGCCAATTTTATCTTACGGGACAATGGCTTGTATAAGAGAAACCTCAATGGAGTGTTCCTTCACTGCGTGGATAAAGAGCATCAAAACCAACTTCTGGAGTCCTTTCATAATTTAACTTGTAGAGGACATTTTTTTGTGCCTATAACTACCCATAAGATTCTATGAGCCAGGTATTACTAGCCTACTCTGTGTCAAGATGCATACAAATGGGTATGAAGATGTGAACTATGCCAATAGTTCATTAGAAGATCAAAGTTAGCTACTTTGCCTCTTAAGCCGGTGGTAATAAAAGAGCCATTTCAGTAATAGGAAATCAATTTCATTAGTGTTGTAAACCCATCTTCAAGCACTAGACATGATTATGTCCTCACAGCCATAGATTACTTAACAAAATGGGTGGAAGCTATTCTAGCCAAGCATGCTACTTCAAAATTAGTATGCAATTTTGTCAAGGAAAACATCATTTCTAGGTTTGGGTTCCCAACAAGGATTGTGACAGACAATGCAGCCTATTTATCTTCCCATGAGATTACTCATTTCTATTTTTATTATGGGATTACCCTCTCCCACTCCTCTAATTATTTTTCACAAGGGAATGGTCAAGCAGAATCGAGCAACAAGAACCTGGTGACGATCATTAAGAAGTTGGTGGATGACAACCAATGAACCTAGCATAAAGCATTGGTTGATGCTTTATGGGCAGACAAAATTATACCCAAGAGGGTGATAGGTATGTCACCATTAAAACTTTTGTATGGTCTCAATGCAAAGATACCAATCCCTTGGAATTGCTAGCACTAAAATTGGCAAAGGCAGTCGAAGATCAAACATATGAAAGCTCCATTGACAAAAGGATCATGTGCCTAACTAAGCTAGATGAGTAGTGAACTATGGTGGTGGACCGAATCATTGTGCATCAAAGTTTAGTGAAGAATCTCTTTCACCATAAAGTAAAAACTCATGATTTCTAGATTGGAGAGCAAGTCCTGTTGTGGGACAAGAGAAGAGAACCAAAGGGAATGCATGGGAAATTCAATTCCCTATGGAGAGGCCCATTTTCTATTCATCAGATCAATAGTGAAAATAGTTTCCTACTAAATTATCAATATGGCATGCCCTTTTCTCTACCTCAAAATGGGTAGCATCTGAAGCACTTCAATTTTTGAAGTATCAGATAAGATCATTTGTACATATGTATTTTTTTGTATAGTATTTAGTTTTGTTCTACATTATTCATTTTCATTTTTTGGCACCATTTTTTTGCGTAGCATGACTCCGTATCCCAATGGCATACTTAAAGGCACTAGAGATTCTAGATTCTACTCCCTTCGATTATTTTTACAATCGATGGAAGTTCCCCAACTAGAGCCAGCTGTTGTTCCCAAAATCTATCACTTGTTTTTGTGGACAACATATCAACTATTTTGGTCCTACAGGCTAGAATTCTCTCTTCCCTTCTCAAAATATGTTTTGAGTTCTCCAATTCTTTAATTATTCAATCTTTTTTAGCTAAGGGACTCATAGGTTCAACAACTTCAACAGGCAAGCTCTCACAAAGAAACAAGTTCCAAACACTTAGGCATTTTAGGGCTAGTTCAATGTCAAAGTTCAATCAAAAGACTTATCGGTGGGCTTCAAACAAAATATTGAACCATTCAACCATTCAACTATTGAACCCTACCTCCAAAGGTTCAATGGGTTCAAAGGTTCAATGACATCGGCAGACTTAAAGAGTTAAGCACTTCGACAAGTTTAAAGTTCAACCACTTCAAAAAGTTCAATGGCTTTAAAGGACTTAATGAAAAAAAGACTTCAAAGAAGAAAGATTGAACCGTTGAACCTTGAACCAAAAGAGTTCAAAGTTCAAAGGTTCAACAAGTTCAATAAAGTTTGAGAGACTTAGAAGAATAAAGGATTCAAAGAGCAAAGAATGAACCATTGAACCGTTGAACCTTGAACCAAAAGAGTTCAAAGTTCAAAGGTTCAATGAGTTCAACAGAAAAGAAAAGGATCCAAAAACTTCAAAGGACCAAAGGATTCTAAGAAAGAGAATGAACCATTGAACCTTAAACAAAAATGGTTCAAAGTTTAAAGGTTTAAAGGTTTAAGGAATTTTAAAGTTTGAAGGGAAGCTTTGAGCGAAGGAAGGAAGCAAAAGATTCCAGAGACAAGTTCAAAGAGATGGTTTAGATGATTAAACCAAGGAGCTGATTGAACCAATGAACTGATTGAACTAAGGAGCTGATTGAACCATTCAAACCATTAAACCATTGAACCAATACACTTCAAAGGTTTAAGGGTCAATGTGATTCAAGTGACCAAGTGACCAATGATGTCCCTGTGGACATCAAATTCAAGGTAATAAAATGGTTGTTTATTTTCAAATATGGCAGGGATCCTAAAGACAAAACATAGTAAACAGCTAAAGAAAGAGCTAAAAGGGTCTACTAAAGGCAAGAAGATGGTCCGAGAGCTCAAATTACAATAGGAAAGAGGGAAAGCTATAGGAGATACTAAAATATATATAGGGGAGTTATTCCAGTAGGTGGAATAGTCCACCAAGTACACATCTGAGCACACAAACATTCAAAGGATGTGGCCTATTTCTCTCTAGTGAGTAAAGGCAAAATAGATAATTATGCACATATGAAGAAGAGGACCATATGAACCATGCTTAGGAGAAGACATTTGAGATGATTCTATACACCAAAGTCAAGGCCGATGCCCTGTTCCAACATGGCCCCTTTATAGAACTGAAAATGCATTCAAGGCATTGAATGTAACATGGGCCATTCCATGAAAAAAAGAACCCAAGTCTTTCTTGGAGTGTTATATATTGTAATCTCTTATTTTATGCAAGAGAGATCTTTTTTTTATCAAAAGTAAAACTCTACCCAAATTGAAAGGTATTACTGAGACTTTGAGTTCAGATTGTCAATCATATTTTGTTATTTGAATGAGAAAGCAAGTGACCTTTTAGATTTTATGCTGGAATAACTTGTGTTGTTGAGGAAATTATTCTTATGTCTATTTCCTGAATGCATTCTTGTACATTTGATTAAATAAGTAGAACTAGTGGAAGTAATCAAGAAGGTGTCCTGAAGCCAATAGTGGAGAGACTTTGTACTACCATAATTATCTTTAGTGTGTTTATTTGTTTCTGTGTAAAGGGTCTTGGAATGAATTTGTGCCCCCATTATCCTTCATATTTCACTCTTTGGTAGTTGAGGTGGAGACTTTGTGCTACACCTCATTCTGTTGGTTATTGTACCTTGTTACATTTACTTGTTACTTTCTATAAAGAATTCCTGCTATTTGCTACAGACCACTTCTGAAAGAAGATAAGTGCCTTCTATCATTTCACCAAGATTTTTCCTTTGATCTGTGAACATCATATCTAAGAAAAGAGAGATGGATGGTGTTTTCCTACTCCTAAGTGTTATTTTCAGCTTATATATATAATATATAGCTCCTTATAGTTATAGGGAACCTCCCCTTGATGAGAGGAGATATTTGTCCCATTTTGATGTGGTTAGCCCACACATTTGGCCAATTAATCTCCTTATGCTATGGTTGAAATAACTTATTTTTCTCATTAGTTAGCTGGTGATAAAATATTCACCCAATAGTGGGCACATATAGAGTTTATTGGGTGAGATTATACTTCCTCTATAGGTTGGTCTAACATATGTAGCCACACCATTCACTATTATTCCCAGTGCAAGAGTTTTTGATATGATACTTGGTCAACCATGAATTCAAAAAATTTAAACAATACCTTATACAGTTCACATATGCATGAAATTAATTCATGCTATTTAAGTTATTATAGTTGGTGGAGTTTCATATGAGTTACCATTCCCCACTTTAGAGCCATCTACTATTTCATAGTTACCAGTTCTAGTTTTGCCACCTATTTTAGTTTTTCCACTAGTTATAGTTATTCCTCTAGTATAGATTTAGACATAGTTGAGGCATCCATCACCAGCACAGAGGGTTCATACACGACCATAACTTCAAGATTCTAGATAACTTCCAACTATAGTGTTCACACCTAGGGTAATATCATTGAGGTCTTATACATCTACACATAGAATACATGTTCAGATAGATTTTCCTACTTCCATATGGGTCCCTAAGATCCATATAGTTACATCCACTTCTTAGAGTCATAGAGGGACCCCAAAATTGGTTTCTACTTTAGACATTTCAAAGTAGTTGTAACATACACAACTTTCAGAGCCATAGTCTTAGTATTTCCATTGTGCTTCAAGATCACGCATGATTCCTCTCCTTGATATAAGACACCATGATAGGGAGTATCATATGAGACTCATTTATTTGTATAATCTCTTTTTAGCCTTGCTTGAACATAGTTTCGTTTACTTGATTGTACATAGTCTTCTTCTGATTGATTATACATAGTTCAATATCTCAAAATACAAAACTAATATAACATTTCACAAAATAAAAAACATTCAAATATGTCAGAATTAAAAAACATTCAAATATGTCTAAATACAAAAATATTCACATAAGAGTACAAACACCAAAAAAATTTCCATTATCTGCATCATCCATGCTTTACGTTGCTACTACTATGCTAGACATACATTTTCTATTATATGCTATTGTTTGTCAATTTAGCTATGTTACCATGCTTCACTTGATCTTCTTTAAGTGTGTGCAGTGACATCTAGCTTCTTGATTGATTCACTCTACCCATTGAGGGGGCATCCTACTCCTACATTCAAGACACACATTGATATATCTTTCCCCTGGGGGCATCTTCTACATGACTACACTATCTAGTTTTTTGTTCCTACACCACACACTTTAGTTATCATGTTGATGTATACTATTTACTAGATTACATAGATTACTCTATCAACACTCACTAATATATAGCACTTGTGTATTTCTTAGTATATACCTAGTATTATACTAAAATGTCTTACATATTCTCACTTCTTGCTTTGATTATTTAGATGCGATTGTATTTAGATCATTTACATGCTTTCTTTTCTTGATTAGCATAGCTTGATGTGATTACATTTTCTAGTTCCTTTTTATCTCTTGTATGTGCTTTAGGACATTTTTCCAATGTCCTTTACTTTTATTCATGTATGTTCCTTAGGATATTTTCCAATGTATTTTTCCAATATATATCTAGGAATATCCATATTGATCTAACAATCTCTCAATACAAACCATGTTATATCTTGAGATATCTTGTCAATTGTCATTGTTATATCATGTATATTTGTAGCATAACACAGTTATAGGGATTTTTCATCTAAGGGAAGTCATTACAGGGTCTTCATTCCTACCCTCAAAAGAGGGGGAAACAAATTGGGGCTTCACCACTAAGATCAGAGCTCCTACTAATTGAAAAATTAGTTTTAGAACATCAAAATAGTAATCAGAGGTCAAACCAGGTAGAATAGACCAAAAAAATAGTGATTATTCTCGAGTAGTTATCAATTTTAGCAAAGGGAAACAACACCGGACACAGACAACAACATTGGACACTGGGGTGCCATGTTTTTAGTGCTCCTATACAAATATTTACAAAAACTAGATTTTTCAAAAGTAGGCAAAAAAGTAAGTTTAGCTGTAGTTTTGCACTTTTAGACTAGTTTAGAATCAAAGTTTTTAGTAAACGTTTGATCAAAGAATCTAGATATATGGGGAATCATGCATATCATGATTGAATCTCAATTCTAATTTTAGATACGAAATTTGGTATAAATTCCAAGTCAGAATCCATGTTTCAGACACTAATGAATGGGGGCAATGTGTATGGCACATTTCTTTTCTTTTCTTTTTGAGTTCAATATTACTTAGGCATTCTCAACCGTTACATGCCTTATTACATATTTAGGTGGTTGGCATCATTTTGGAGTGGTTTCCATACAAGCCTAACATCAACATTTTAGAATGACTTTCATACAAGCTTAGTGCCCAATTTTGGAGAGGCTTTCATACAAGCTTAATATTCATATTTTTAGAGTGGCCAAGAGTGGCCTAGTTTTTAGCATATATTCAGACATCCATTCCAACTTTGTCAGATTATAGAACATTCATGGGCTTCAAGATATATCTTATATGACATACATTTCATACAGGTATCAATTCATATCTTCACTTCACGGGGAAATGATGGAGCCTAAGGACTAGCTAGCCTTTGTATTATTAAGCCACCGATTCAAAGGGATTGGAAATTCTATCCAGATATTGATTAACACACAAAGGACCACCTAGCTTCACTTAGGAGGCAATTATGGATCCAAAAGACTAACTAGCCTTGATATTCTTGTGCCACCTATTCATAGGGATTAGACACACAATACAAACATCAATTAGTACATGTATGATGACATAGCTTCACTTAGTGGGTGATGATGGAGACAAAAGGCCAACCTTTACATTCTTGAGAAACTCTTGGGTAATTGAGCACTTAGCTCTGTTCATGATATTACTCTTGGTATAACATCATCTAGTATCATCCACCATCATCCAGCATTACTCAACATCACTCAATATCACAACAATTTTCGTATTGGTCCACATACCCAGTGAGGTGTATTCATTCATTCCTTTCTCTTCCTCTCTCTCTAATGAAACTTTTTACATTCTTATTTTAGATATAACATATCTAGTAAGAATTGATCTAGTCTTTATTTTCTCTTATAAATTCACACTTCACAGTGTGCTCTCTCTATGAACATCCAACATCACATAGCTTCATGAGCTTCACCCTTTCAGGTAAGTTTAGGTATGCTTTCAATTTTTCTTTGATGCATCACTAGAATAAAGGGGGGGGGAAATATAGTCATATAAGATGCAAAAATTGGTAACTTGAGTGTGAATTATGACATCAATCCCATAGGTCCCTCTTGCTTTCATTTATGACCCTCACATGCACCTTTTCACTATTTTCAAATCATCCGTAGGCTTTTGAAACCTCATTCTAGCTTAGCCAAGATCCATTTTCCATGCGTATTCCATCCCCACAAGTAATGAGCCTATAGGATAGGAGCATTAGGGGTGGACTATAGTGCTAGATCCTAGGGTGTCCCCTTTCTAACACTCCTATCCAATCACATTTTGAGCTTAGGTTACCATTTTTATCAATTCTTCTTATTAATTATGTCATCTTAGTGTGATTGCATTCAACCCATGACCAATAGATTCTTATAAAAGCCCATTCAAAGATCATTTGGAAAGGGTTTTATGAATATCATAAAATAAGTAAGAATAAAATCAAGACTACTCAAGCATATTTCCCTATTATATGCATATAACAATCCAACTCAATTTAGAGCTTATTCAAACCCTTACACCAGTTCCTAGTCACCTCAAGCACACCTAGTTTTAGTATTTTTTGCATTCTCATATCACAATTGCACCAAGCACTTTCAAAGGAAAAACTACATATGGCTTAATCCCTCTTTAGAGTATTAGTATGTAGGCAGAGTGCCCACACACAGGGTGTGAAGCATGTTTAGTGCATCTTACACATACTAACCCCCTCTCTTTTCTCAACATACTATTCAATATTTTTTAAGATCTAGGATTGAAGATAAACCAACTCTAAAATGAGCTCCATCTATAATCAAGATTTGTAATTTCATAGGTAGGGTCATACAAGAATGGCAGATAGAACCTATAAAGGTCAGATCTTTGTGACCAATTTGGATAATAGTGGCAGGAACAAGACTATAATGTCAGACCCTAAAGTGTCTTGTTTTTGGCACTCCTATCCTTTCACTAAATGAAATCCAGATATAGGTTCTTGACACTGTCTCAATCCTACATAGTCAATATTAGCCTCTATCTCAGTCGAATCAACATATTTTTAATCTAAGTCATATTTCCCTTTACTTAATTTTGTATTTTTAGAAAGTCTAAATAACAATCAAAATTAACAAATCACTAGGTTAATTGTCACATAATTATTAACTTATTTACTTTTCTCAAACTTTTAAATAAATAGGAATAAAACCCTAAATTATTCCAAAATTGTTAAATCAATTTATTGTAAAATTATTAGTATGAAAATATGTCAATAACATTCTGATACTTATATGATTTATATAAAAACTTATTATTAACTATTGTTTATTATTATTGAATACAAGTTGAACAACTATTGATTCTTCTTTATTTTAAAATAAATACTTTTATTAATATGTCATATTACATACATTAGATGTTATTATAGATAGTTGGTCCTCTCCACAAATGATAGAAGAAGAGACTTAAGAAAACCATGTAAAATAAACTTAAGAAGAGACTAAATATATATATATATATATATACTTAATCTTTGATTCTTTATTCTATTAGGAGTGAAAAATTGTAGAACGTGAATCTCAACATTAAATGGATAACGATAATATTTTTTTTAATCAGACAAAGGAGGAATGTCAAACTCAACCAATAGAGATTACCTTTGAAGGTTATATATATATATATTTAATTGAAGTATCATTTACTATTGGAATGCTTCAGGATATAAAATATTATAAAAAATAATAATACAAGAAGGTTGTATAGTATTCATGGTGGTAAGACCAACAACAAATTCAACACGATCCATTTTCTGCCCCAGTGATTATGAGTGAATAATTAATTCTATTTTACAAATTTGTCACATCTCCAAGATCTAAGGAGATTGAAATGCCATTAGCTAAGTAGATATTTAGTTTAACATGACATTATATTTCCCCCATGTATGACCACTATTGATGGTTAAAATTTTGCTTGATTCTAATCAACAACAATGGGAAGTTTCAAGCTGTGGGATATTGCAGCTTGAAACAACCTCCAAATTTTAGAGAAGCTGGTCTCTTCTATTTTATCAAGTGTTGGGGGAAAAGGGATAGGAAATTAAATAGAAATGCAAATTCAGGAATTGAAACCTAACTATGGCGATGTGCTTGAGTGTAATCATGATCCTAACTTGAGCACAGTGAGACTATATATATGATTCAATTACATTTAAGAGCAGACAAGTGCATGATCAATGTAAAAGATTGAAATAATAGAAATAGAGGCTCACAATAGGGAATTCTTTTGCTGAGATATAGAAAATGTCAATAAAGGCTTAGGGTTCAATCTTCTTATAAGAATCTTCCAATCACATAAGAGGCATAGAAACACATACAGTTATGTAGAACTTCCGATTCAAGAAAATGAGACAAAAGCAAATGACATTCCTAATCACAACTCTAGAAAATCTATGGTACAAAATACTTTTTTAAATGAAAAATAATATCAACAAAGACATAGAGTTCAATATCCTTAATTCATTCAGCCACATAAAAGGCACAGAAACATGCACAGTCACATCAACTTTACAACTCAAGAAAATGAGACAAAAACAAATGATATTTCTTAGTCAAAAAACTCTAGAAAGTCTAAAACTATAAAAAGTCCCCCCTTTTTTTTCCTATCTTCCCTCTTCTTTTATATCCTCGGATGTCTCTTTCCATCATCCCCCTTCTCGCGTAATTCTACTCTGCCCTTAACTCACAGGGGACAAACAAACGACACTTTCAATGCCTTGGATGTATCCTAATCTGATCAGGAACTGCCCTGACTGCGGCATGGTGATTCATGTCTAGTACCTCCTTCTATGCCTAAATTTATTATTCCATCATCTGCTTAGGTGCTTAACTATCCATTCTACCTCCGCTTATAGGGGACAAACAGACGGCCCTTTTAATGTTTGTAGGCCCCCAAAAATCTATCAGGTGAATTATTCCATCTACTAGAAATAACTCCCATAAAATTTCCTTCCATCTCACTTTGTGGCAGCAGATACATGAAACACTCTATTCTGTTGAAATAGAAGAGGACACTTAGTCAATTTCTTGAAATTCTTCTTATTACTTAGAAGGCACTGGAGAACGACACTTGGCACTTTTTGCCTAATTTATCAAAGACATGCAACATTTTTCACTTCTTTTTAGCTATGCTATAGAATTATTCAAAGAACATATTAGGCTCTTATAGATGGTGACACTTGGCAGCTTCTGCAACCCTTTGAAATAAAACCTGGGACCCACCACAATTTTATTTAGCAATGAAGCTTAAAGATGATCTCTCAGAAGTTGACACGTGGCAGCCTTTATTGTTCTTGAGAAGATACATGGCATCTTCTACTTCTCCTACTAGGGGTATGTGGCATCTTCTGTTTCTTTCGGGAATGGAGTAGAAAGGGACTCAAAAAGTGACACTTGGCTACCTCCGCTACTTTTTAGCACTTAAACAAAATGAAACGACGCCTTTCTTCTTTATGGACAGGTACTTGACCCCTTTAGTTTTTGGGACACTTTAAACTGCCTGATGAACTAAAATGGTTCAATGGTTCAATGGTTCAACACTGCACACCATTTACACATTAACTGAGGTATTGAACCAAAAATATTGAACCAAGGCATTGAACCCTGGCATTGAACCAACTGTCTTTTAGATGCCAACACGTGGTGACTTCTGCTTTCTTCTAAAAAAGTAGTTTAGAGCCTTCCATGACTGCCACTTGGTGCTTTTTATTGCACTTCAATTCTTGGATGGAAAAGAAACCCACTCTCTACCCCAAAACTCTGCTGCCATGACCAAGGTATGCAAGAACAAACTGTAGTGCATGACTGAAAATTTGAATGCAACGTAGAGTAAGAATTTTCTCTACAATTATTGGTGACCCCCAAGACTTTTGAGCTTGCTCAAAAGGAAAACTCCACCTTCTGCTAGATCAAAATTGTGAAAATTATAGCTTCAAAAGAGTCGTCGACATGTGTTTAAAACACTTATTTAAAAGAAAAGCAGGAAAACAACAAAAAAATAATGCGAGAAAGGGAAATTATTTAACTATAATACATTAGAGACCCAAGTCAATTTAAATACTTCAAATAGATTCTGTTTACAAGAATCTCTTCAAGTTCTCCTTCCATCGACTCTAGCTCAAATGAATTCTTCTACTTGCATGCAAGAATTTTATACGGGCCAATCCATAACGCTTCAAATTTGGTATGCTGACCCAGCTTGGTGGCCATTGCATCCCATTTCAAAACAATTGAGCCTACTTCAAAATTAGGATTCAAAGTTATTTTATCAAAATAGTCCTTAACCATTACTTGATGCTTAATCAATGAATCATGGGTTATATCCCTCTTTTCCTAAACTTCCAAAAGTTCTACGAGTCTGACCTGTATGGGGCCATTTTCTTTAATTTCAATTTGTTTGATCAGCTAGAGAGCAGGGATTTCCAAGCTTAGGGGAATCACAATAGACTTTACATATACCAATTCATATGGAGACAGTTTGATCACCTGTTTAGGCGTGATTCTATCAGCCCATAGTGTTCGATTAAGCACTTTATGCCATTCTTTGTGACGATTAGCCCCTACTCTTTTGATGAGTCTTATCAGGTTCTTGTTGGTTGATTCTGCCAGACCATTACTTTGAGGGTAATAGTTAGATGAAGTTTTCAGATATATTCCATGTTTCAAGGCAAATTCAGATACTTTAGACCCCAAGAATGCTTTAGCATTATCTAAAATGATGGTGTGAGGAGCCCCAAAGCTAGTAGTGATACCCCTTAGAAAATCTATGATCACATTCTCTATTGCTTCCTTAAGTGGGACTGCCTCGATCCATCTGGTGAAATAGTCTGTGGCAGTTAATATCCATTTGTGACCCATACTGGACACTGGATTTATCATTCTAATGAATTTAAGACCCCATTGAGCAAAAGGTTCATCCATAATTATAGGACTAAGGGGCATGGTTGCATTCCTCCTCATCCCCATATAATACTAGCAAGATTGACATTTTCTAACCAACTGATAACAATCTGCAAATAAGGTAGGCCAAAAATATCCTACCTCACTTTTCTTTATGGCTATGGTCTTTGCATAAAAATGCCCCCATGATATTCGATGATGAATTTCATGTAGTATTCTCTTAGCTTTAGCTTGTTCTACATATCTTAACAATTTTCCATCAGAATTTATTCTGAAAAGGACTTGTTCAATTAAAACAAAATGAACTCCCTATATCCTATAATATCTCCTCTTATTTTGAGGGAGTTCTCTCAGATAAATCCCATTTTTCATAAATTGAATCTTGCTTGTGACCTAGGATTCTTGATCAACCTCTTGTATTTTTAGCACCGTCTCTGTCTCTCCTTCTGAATCTGCTTCCTCAGATTACATCTTTTCAAGCTCTTGGGTTATATATTGGCACATACCCCTACCTCTGACTAGCTTGGAGGGTATGACCTCTACATCATATTCAAGGATCTTAGTGATCCAATTGGCTCTTTTCTCAGTAATTTCCCCCTCCATGATGTATTCCCTGACACTTGGGTGAGCTACAAGTATCAAAATTTTGTTCCTTGATATCAGATGCCTGAATTTCTTGAGGGATTTTACCATGGCATAGGCTTGTCTTTCCACAAAATTTTACCTAGTCTCATAATCCCTAAGAGATTTTTATAAAAAGGCTATTGGGTGTTCCACCTCCAGCCTACCATTTTTTTGATTCAAGACATCAGCAATACTTGACTCTCCTCCATAGACATACATTACGAAGGGCTTGGAAAAATTTGGGTTTTTAAGCACTAGGGCTACTGAGATAGCCTTCTTGACCTCTTCAAAGGCTTGCCTTCTTTCTGTATTCCATTTCAACACCAGGTCTTTCTTTAGCAAGAGTATCATTGGTCTTACCAAGCCTGCAAAATTAGATATGAATTTATTGACAAAATTGATCTTCCCTAAAAAGGACTGAACTGCCTTTTTATTTACTAGAAGAGGTAGGTTCATTATAGCTTTGATTCTCTCAGGATCTATAAAAACTCCTTCTTTAGATACTACATGTCCCAACAATTTGCCCTAAGGTATAACAAAGATGCATTTCTTGGGATTCAATGATATCCCAAAATCCTGACATTTCTTGAAGACAGATTCTAAATGATCGAAATGATCATCAGCATTTTTTGAAAAAATAGTGAGGGCATCCTGATAGACCAGTATGATCCTATTTATAAGCTCACCAAAGGCTACTTCCATAGCTCTTTGAAAGGTGGCTCCTGCATTTGATAAGCCAAATGGCATCTTAGCATATGAAAATGTTCCCCATTTGGTAGAAAAGCAGTTTTGTATTGATCTTCATCAGCCAACCAAATTTGATTGTATCCAGAGAAACCATCTAGTAAAAAAAACCTCTCTGATCTAGCCATAGTTTGTAGAATTTGTTCCATGGAGGGCAAGGGATAGTGGTCTTTCAGAGATGCTCTATTTGGATCTCTAAAATCTACACAGTCTTACATCTCCATTCTTTTTCCTCACTGGTACTAGATTTAATACCTAGGTTGAGTGCTTGATTGGAAATATTATTTTGGAATATGAATTTTTTTGCAACTCACATACCATTAGAGGATCAATCCTTGGATTTACTAGCCTCTATTTCTGTCTAATGGGTTTAGACCCTTTAGTCAATTCTATCGTGTGTTAGATAATGTCTCTATTGTATCCATGAAGGTCTTTATAGCTCCAAGCTATGACTCTCTCATATCTCTAGCACAATTCAATTAGTCTTTCTTTCTCTTCTTAAGTTGTAAAATTCCTAACTTTTAGCCTTTTCCCATCACTCACCTCTACTTTAGAATAGTCTTACATCCTAGAACCTTTTCTTTTCCAGGCTTACATCCTCTAGGTCAAACAAGTTTTCTAAGGTGATCAATCCCTTGGGGAGCTTATTAGTCCTCAATTGTATAATTTGATCACCATATGCCTCTTCAATTTTAGTTTGAAACTGATCAACAAACTCATCTGATTATTGTAATAGACTACCTGAGCATCATTTTTAAATACTTGCCAATTCTCATCATT
Organism: Torreya grandis; assembly: GCA_037957365.1. Lineage (NCBI taxonomy): Eukaryota > Viridiplantae > Streptophyta > Pinopsida > Cupressales > Taxaceae > Torreya > Torreya grandis. The sequence continues at coordinate 381,828 of JARHVA010001946.1, forward strand.
GTCTGGAATGGTCGACCTCACTATAACTTTTACTAACTCATTGTTAACCAATAGGCTAGTTTCTAGGTTAAACTGTGAGTCAATCTGGGCCTTCCTATCAGCCTCAAAGTTTTGACTTCTAGGGATTATCTCAATATTGAAAGCTTCAAAATCTTCTATCAGATCCCAAATCCTATGCATGTAGGATCTCATTCTCACATTTTTGGCTGCTGCCTTTTCTCTAAATTGCTTTACTACTAATTCTGAATCTCCTTTTAATTTTAGGTTCTTTATTCCCTTTTTCTTAGCTAAGAAGAGCCCATGTACTAGAGATTCATACTCAACATCATTATTAATGCAAGCAAATTGGAACCAGATAGCCCTTAGAATTTTATCACCATTCGGAGCAGTAAGACAAATTCTTGCCCCAACGCTATGTTTACTTCTATCCCCATCAAAATTCAAAGTCCAGATCTCTGAATCTTAATTAGTAGGTGCCTCTTCCCTTATAACATTTGGGATTGCTTGGTCCTCATCAAAAATGACGTATGTGCCCAAACTAGTAGAGTCATAGTTCCCATATGGGTCACTATGCATCATAGACAACAATTGGCTATTTTCTTCTTCTTGATCATGCTCAGTGAAGTCACCTAGCTCTTCAACAAAAATCCTTTCTTCTTTATTTAACATAGCATGATCTGCTTCTAATCTTGTTATTGGTTTGTTGGTGATATGATCCTTTGATAGTGGTTCAAATAGAATTTTCATCTTCGAACCGTATTTAGTTTTCAAGATGAGGTGAGACTAGTCAAGAGACATATATCCTCCTATTTTTGCTGTAAAGTCTCTAGATAAACATAAACCAAAAATAGGAGGTATATCTATGACAACTATATCTTGGTTGACAATTATATTAGGACATGTGTATAACTGCAATGGGAGTTGTTTAATTCTCCCTATGGTTTGTACTATTTTGCCATCTAGCTGCATAACTCCTCTTACAAGGGGCTCATATTTTATTTTCAAAGCATCAGCTATTTGCTTGGGCATCACAGTTATACTAGCTCTTGAATCTATCAACACATTATGCAAGAGTTTCTTTCCAACTATCAGAGTCAAATACAAAGGCTCTGGCTTGGATTTACTTACTTGTGCTGCATCATTCACCAAGGCTATTTTCTAATGAGGAACTGTATCTTTGAGCTTTTCTTTTCCAGTAGGTCCTTTTTTGGTAACAACACCTTTAGGCATTGCTTTCCCTTATAGAGCTTCTTGTAGCAGTGTCTTCTATTTAAGAATAGCCAAAATATCCCATATTGACACTTGTGCTGGAGTCTTCTTCAATTGATCCACTACATTGATCGGTCCTAAAGACTGAGTTTTTTGGACATAAGGATATCTCATTTTTTCTTGAATTTGGGTAGGAGTCCCTTGATCTTGCACCGACTGAGGCACTTCTTATCTAACAGTAGCATTTCTTTGCCTTTGAGATGAAATATTATTCTTGACTTGACCACTTACAATCTCAGGCTATTCCACCATTCTCCTCTTTGATTTGGTGTAGTAATCAGATTGCACCACTAGCCTTTGGGAGGTAGATGCTTCATTCAAGAAAACTGCTTCTTCATCTTCAACCCATGAGAATAAAGCATGTTCCAGGGTTATTTTTCCTCTTGTTTTAAGGACATTCCTTGCATCTAAGCCAATAGAACTAAATTTTGCATACTTGGAGACTGGTAGGCTTGATTGTCACTAGTACTGGCAAACTGACCATCCATTCTTCTTTGCTCAGCCACCCTTTGTTGTAGATTACCCCTAGGACAATCTCTAGGTGTATGATCATTATTGCAAGGGAAAAACAAGGCATTAGTATCATCCACATAATTACTCTGACCTGGAACCACCTCCCTATTTGAGTTGGGAGGAATGGTCTGTGAAGGTGTGGGAACTGCAACTAATTGATTCGCTGGCTGATGGTTAGTTTGTTTTAAAATACCTTGATATTAGTTTGATTGGGATGAAAACCTGTTTCCTTGATAGCCTTGATAAGGAGGCTTAGGGAAATTATTCTGCTACCTCTTTATATTAATCATCTCATTGGAGAATGTCTTTAGGATATTCTTGATATCATCCATCTCAGATGATTGAGTAGGGACAGATTCTTTCATGGATGATTGAGGGTAAGTGTACATAGACACTAGTGGGCTTACAGCTTTAAGAACTTCTTGAGGTAAGGGCAAAGAATTTTCTAGGAACATAGGCATGGGAGGCCTTAGAGGTAACTTCCCAGCATCTATTAAATGATTCTCAGCTCTAACCGCATATTCATAGGCCCCTAGAAAAGTGTGTCCTCGTAGTGACTGAATCATAACAGATATATCTGAATTCAAAGCCTTGAGATAAAACACTATGGCCATACCAGGCGGTGGCTTAGCTGCAGTAGGGATTCTGTCCCAAGTTTTTTGGAATTTGGTGTTGAAGCCAATCATGTCCTCCTGAGGTCCCCTTTGAATGGTGATTAACTGTTGTAATAAAGAAGACTTATCACCCTTCTCTGCAAATCTTTCAAAAAATAGATCTCCAAGCTGGTCGCATGTAGATATGGTATTTGGGGTCAAATACCAATACCATTTTAAAGCCTTCCCTTTGAATGAAGTTGCTAATAACCTTATGGCCACATTTTTTTGTGTGACAACATGTATGGCACATACATCTAATACATCTTGAAGATGTTCTATAGGTGTTTTCGAGTCTTGCCCACTAAATTTGGGCAGAGCTTTTAGAGTATTTACTGGGATAGGATCTCAAACAGCTAGTGGTGTTGGGATGATTAAGGGACTACCAGTGTTCCAGCTTACATAATTTCTTGGGGGTACAGGGGCTCCCATATTTAATATTGGTACAAACTGGTAAGCTCTTCTCTTTGGACTTGTTACCAGAGGAGGCAAAAAAATACCTAGATTTGTAGTAGATTGTGATTTGGTGACTGGTCCACAGCTCTGACTCCTCGTAGCTCTCTAGTTCATACGGTCTTGAAAGAAACTTCAAGACTGGTCCTTCCAGGCATGCCAAAAACTAATGATGATTAAAATTGTGCTTGATTCTAATCAACAACAATGGAAAGTTTCAAGCTATGGGATATTGTGGCTTGAAACAACCTCCAAATTTTAGAGAAGTTGGTCTCTTCTATTTTATCAAGTGTTGGGGGAAAAGGGATAGGAAATTAAATAGAAACACAAGTGTAGGAATTAAAACCTAACTATGGTGATGCACCTGAGTGTAATCTTGATCCTAACTTGAGCACAGTGAGACTATATATAGGATTCAATTACATTTAAGAGCAAACAAGTGCATGTTCAATGTAAAAGATTGAGATAATAGAAACAGAGTCTCACAATAGGGAATTCTTTTTTTGAGATACATAAAATGTCAACAAAGGCATAGGGTTCAATCTTATTATAATAATCTTTCAATCACATAAGAGGCGCAAAAACAAGTACAATTATGTAGAACTTTCGATTCAAGAAAAAAAGACAAAAGCAAATGACATTCCAAATCACAACTCTAAAAAATCTATGGTACAGACTAATTTTGTAAATGACATAGATAATATCAACAAAGGCATAGAATTCAATCTCTTTAATTCATTCAGCCACATAAAAGGCACATAAACATGCACAATCACATCAACTTTACAACTCAAGAAAATGAGACAAAAGCAAATGATATTTCTTAGTCAAAAAACTCTAGAAAGTCTAAAACTATAGAAAGTCCCCCCTTTTTTTTCCTATCTTCCATCTTCTTTTATATCTTCTGATGTCTCTTTCCATCATCCCCCTTCTCGCACAATTCTACTCTGCCCTTAACTCACAGGGGACAAAAAGATGGTGCTTTCAATGCCTTGGATGTATCCTAATCTTATCAGGAACTACCTTGACTATGGCATGGTGATTCATGTCTAATACCTCCTTCCACACCTAAATTTCTCATTCCATCATCTGCTTAGCTGCTTAACTATCCATTCTACTTCCGCTTAGTGGGGACAAACAAATGGCCCTTTTAATGTTTGCAATCCCCAAAAAATCTACTCAACAAACTGTTCCATCTACTAGAAATAACTCCCACCGAGTTTACCTCCATCTGGCTTTGCAGTAACAGATACATGGAACACTCTATTCTATTGAAACAGAAGAGGACACCTAGTCAATTTCTTGAAATTCTTCTTATTAATTAGAAGGCACCAGAGAATGACACTTGGCACTTTTTGCCTGATTTATCAAAGACACAGCATTTTCCACTTCTCTTTAGCTATGCTGTAGAAATATTCAGGGCACATATTAGGCTCCTATGGATGGTGACACTTGGCAGCTTTTGTATCCCTTTGAAATAACACTTGGGACCCACCACAATTTTATTCAGTAATGAAGCTTGAAGATGATCTCTCGGAAGTTGACACATGGTGGCCTCCACTGTTCTTGGAAAGATACATGGCATCTTCCACTTCTCCTACTAGGGGTATGTGGCATATTCCACTTATTTTGGGAATGGAGTAGAAAGGGGCTCATAAAGTGACACTTATCGACCTTCACTGCTTTTCGACACTTAAACAAAATGAAACAATGCCTTTCTTCCTTCCGAAAAGGTACTTGACCCCTTTGATTTTTGGGACACTCCCTTGAACTGCCCAATGAACCAAAATGGTGCAATGGTTCAAAGGTTCAACACTGCACACCATTTACACATTAACTAAGGTATTGAACCAAAAATGTTGAACCAAGGCATTAAACCCTAGCTTTAAACCAACTATCTTTTGGATGCCGACATGTGGTGACTTTCATTTTATTCTGAAAAAGTAGTTCAGAGCCTTCTATGACTGCAACTTGGTGCTTTTTGCTGCACTTCGATTCTTGGACAGAAAAGAAACCCACTCTCTACCCCAAAACACTACTGCCACGACCAAGGTATGCTAGAACAAATTGCAGTGTGAGGCTAAAAATTTGAATGCAACGTAGAGTAAGAATTTTATCTACAACCACTATGGATAGTATCTATCTTTTTGGTGTTGTTTGTGGAAGGGCCCAAAACTTAAATATGTACTAATTATTAAATGATAAATTTTTACGGTGGGATATATGGATTGAATATATTTACTTTCATATATATATATATATATATAAATCTTAATAATAAACCTATTAAATTGATAGGTGTTCCTACAGTGTCATCTAGGGGGAGGCTGAGAGTTGTAATGGCATGAGAATGTTAACATTTAATCATTTAAAATCCAACAACATCAAATAAAAATAAAACAATTTAATAATTTCAAATCATACATGATTATATAAAAAAAATGGACATAAAAATTTAGAAAATAAAAAACATATAAATACAAACAAAATCAAACCAAAAAAAAACAAAAATATAGGGTAAAGTAAGAGAAATAAAAATTAAATGAGAGTAAAAAATGGGGTAAATTGAACTATCATTTCATATTGCATAGATAAAATACAAAATTTATATATTTAATGTGTAAAGATTACTTTTTTCTCATTATTTTTCCCTTAGCTCAAAGAAGGGGCATATTAGTGGAGGCATGTCATAGAGATATGTTCTCCACAATTGGCACAATTTTAAAATTTAATGGGGGCAAGCTTTGGAAGCATGTTATCCACACTTATTCAGTATTCACCATTTACAAATTTTAATGGGGGCATGTTTTGGAAACATGTTCTCCACATATAGTGGAGGCATGCTTTAGAAACATGTTCTCCACACTTACATAGTTTTTGAATTGGTTAAAGCACAAAGTTACATGATTCACATTCATAGTTGTGGTAAAATTTAGTACATTGGTACCATTGTTAAACATAATTTCAGTATGATACATATCTAAGGTGTACATGTTATGAAATTTGTCCTTAATATTGTAAAATCCAAATCAGTTTTAGATTTTAAAACTCTTTTATGGACTATTACCACATCATGAAATTTTATGTACTAATACCCCAACCAAATTTTAATGGATTCTATTGAGATAATCTAATATAATAGTTGGTTCAATTTTTTATATAATTGATTAAATCACTCAATCTTACAAAGTTTTTAGGTTGGACTTGATAGTATCATCCAACCTCACTAGGTTATAAGTATGATTGGGTTGCATGGTTGAGATAATCTCAACATTGAGGTGGTCTCTTGTCTTTGCTCCAATATTGGGGGCATATATATCTCTCTATCTATCTATATCCTTAGATATATCCACTTATAATATTTATCTATATTTTTCCTAATCTTAGTTTCAAATCCTTACAATGGTACATATTTTTTGAATTAACCTACCAATAAGAAAGGCAATGACATCAACACATAAGTGTACTCATAAACATTGCTCTATCAATTTCAATATATTTCAAGTAATTTCAATTCCATATTATATGCATTGATTATATACTATAACATGCTCTTGGTTACAGGTCAATCACTAGCAAAGAACTCAAGTTGGGCACATACAAAGACAAGGTGTGTTATACACACCTAGATATGCATTCATTTCCTTTAAACTGATAATTTAGTTACTAGATTAAATGGAGGAATGTAGATGATATTTATGGATTATATTACACCTCAATTTTTTATACTTGTAAAAATTAGATATTGGTTGTTCCTCTTAGTTCTAGACCTTTCCTTATTTCTACAAGTCTCATATCTAATCTATCTTGTGCCCCATTGGCCTATATTTTGGTCTGACCAATCTTATGTTGATAACCCAGGCCTTCTATCTTGCCCAAAATGATTAAAACATACTTATCTTCCACCTCTATAAGTTATGAGCATGTACCTATCTGTTTTCTCCCTAAACATTAGCATCTTGGATAGACACTATCATCGACGTTAGTGTTCTGACATGACATAAGTGTCCAGTGCCCTAAATTCATCTATTTTTCAAATGAAATTTATTATAATGGTCGACCTAAGTGATTTAAAGTGTGTTACTTATCCGAAGGGATTGATATAAATATAAGATCAATCTTGATTCATTCTTCACCTAGAAAAGACCAAGAGAGACTAAGACAACTTATAAAAAAGCACTCTATCAAGCATTCAATTGAACAAAGCTTCCCTATTTCCATACTAGTCACAAGAACATCACATCTATAGGTTTGAATTAATAAAGGAGAAACCCAAGATCTATATATTCCAAGTTATAATATAGGTCACTATTGTACTTGCTTTTCACATATTGCATGATTCTCATAAAAGCCAACACATGGTAGAGAACTAGATCATTTTGAGGCCCTCTTTAGAGTATTGGATATGTAGATAACACTCACTAATAGAGGGGTCCTTGGAGTTAGCTTGACTTGTGCTTTTTAACCTTATTTTATCCATAGTCACCATTAAGATGAAGAACTAAGGCTTTCACATTTCATGACAAGCAACAGTCAATGACACATATTTGACCGCACTAGAGTGAAGGAGAATTCAAACCCATAAACATCTAGGTGGTCGCATCCTTTATAATAGGTATTCCATATAGGACACTTGAATTGAAACTAGACAATATCATTGATGCAACCATCCCAAGTTGATGTTAGTGTTTGTGGTTCCATAAGTATCTAACTCAAAATCAAACAATTATTCCATAACTATCTTCTAGTTTGCTTCCTACTTGTTCCAGATCCAACACTATGTTAATATCAAAACCAACTAATCATATTAATTATTTGTCATTTCCAAACATAAATGAGTTATACTTACTATATTTAACCTATTTTTAGTTTTATAAATTTAGTGTATGTTATATCTAAGTTTAGTGCCCAATTGACATGTTGTAGATCTAATTATCACCTTTGTACATTATCATTTTTATATACCCCTTTAATAATAGTTCTAGATAACCCCAATCTGGAACCACATTTTAGGGTTAAACAAATGCTAAACAAGTCAAATTGTCATTCTTATTAAGCAATGACTCTATTTTTCTTAGCAACACCGCAAGATGAAGGAAATCAAACTTAGAACTAGTTTGTAGAAATAAATTTCAAGACATTTTCAGGTGTGTCTACAACTTGTTACTTCAACAAATAAGCTAACTTGATATTTTAAGCTGAAACCATTTTTAAAAAATCCTATTTCAAATAGGGACATATTAGATGTATAGATGCAACAAAGAGAAAGAAAATCTACAGTGAAAGAAAATTGCATGCATGCGGTGAAGACAAAATGATATACACCATTTAAATGTAAATACAATAACAAACACATACAATTAGATTTTGAATTAAAATTATTGAAAACACACAAAGCTACATTTCTCAAAAAATTCATATCTAGACCATTATAAGCTTGTATATTAATAGTTTATTAGAGCTTCACTTCTGACTTTTTAATACATACTTCATACAATGAACTTTTTGTTTCTCTTTGTTCAGAATACTCTAGACACACTGCAAAACTACGACACAAGTGATAAGATCTTTCATAAATTTGCATTAATGAAATGTATCATCCAATAGAGAAGATGGAGATTTTTAGTACAAAAAAATATCATCATTAGTGCATCATTAAAAACACATTATTATTGCATCCTCACTCTACGTCTACTACCGCGAACTACATGAACCTTGTAATAAGATGTAAATGTTCCGACTATTCAAATTACATGAAATAATTATATTTTATACCATCTGTTAAACATTGTGCAAGTCAAATTTTCATAAGGAAAACATATTTCCCTAGACAAAAACCAATGTCACTTGATTACCCAATGAGAAAGGGACTAATTCAAATTAAAGAAAAATGATGCATATAATCTCTAAGAAGGATAAGCCCTCTAAGATTAATAATAAGAAATACTTTAAAGTAATCATTTTTCCCATTGTCATATTTGTCCCTTTTAAAATAAATTTTAAAATATAATATTAATATAAATAAAATATTTCATAATAATCTTTAAAAATTAATATCTATTAATCTTTTTTTCCTAAACTATAAGGTCTAGATTTGACAAGCATTTTTATTAAACAATGAAAAATTAATGAAGAAGTTAAATTTCATTTATGGTTATTAAATTAAAGTTTTTACATTTTTAACATTTTTATTATTATAGAGTTAAAGATATCTATTATTATATTGAAATTTAATATAAATAAAAGGTACATTATAATTTTGGTATTATTGTTTAGTACATAAAATTTGACATAGGTATTAATGGGATTCAATTTTATAATGACATGAGTGGTTGAAATTTGATGAGCAATTTCACTTGTCAATAAAATTTTTGGTGATGGGTTAAATTTATTATTTGAGTGTTTCAATATATTTTTATTATATAAATAATAAAAGTACAGAAGGTTATATAGCAACATTGTTAGTTTGAATTAATAGTTTAGACTCTACATTGGAGGATAAAATGTTAGCTCAAAACATATCACCAAAAATTAGGAAATAGAAAACAAAGCCAAATAAGACATGATGCTCAAAACCACATTACAAATTAGAAGAGAACTAAGCACACGTTGAAACATGTGAAGGAGGAGGCCAAGGATTGTCCTTGCGTAGAAGACTAATATAAATGAAAGTCTCTAAGCAAGGAGGATCTGACATTATCAATCCATCTAGGGGGATAAAGTCATATTTATCACCCATCTATCAATTTCTCAAGTTTGAGTAGCAGTGCCAATAAGAGAACTCCTCTAGGAGGGAGTTGTATTAGATTTTCCATGCAGTGGTCGCAACCTCCATCCCCCTATTGGAAGTGAGGGGAGAAATGAATCTGACTATGGGAATGACTTATATGATTCCTGGGAGGTGGAAAAAATGGACCTTGGGGAAGACCATCAGGTGGGATGTGGCTCACTTTGTAGGGATCACTCCCCTAATGGTCCCACAACTCCTATAGATGATAGACCTTCAAAGTAACTTTCTCATTTTGGACTTGAATCTATATGCAGGGTAAAGATATAACATGTCATTAATATAAAATATATAAATAAATTCAACATTGCTATATAAAGCATTATTTTTGGCCTTCCATAATTGAAAAAGAATCACATATCTAAAAAAATAATAATAAAAAATGGTAGACTAGTTTGTTGAATCCCCAAGCATGGCAAGATGTCAGGAGAAAGGCTTAGAGTGATAAGGCTCAAAGAGTCTGGGAATCCATTATTATTTGGACTGAGATCTGGGGAAAAACTAGAAGATATGTTTAAAGGACTCTAGGTGATTTTAGGTGGGGAATTTGAGCTGAGAAATTCCAATATGGAGTGAATGACACCTTAAACAAAAGGCCCTAGCAGAGCAATCACCATAGGAAATAGGCCAAATTGGGCTTTAGATGAGATATCGAAATTTGGTTGAGCATGACAAGCCACATCTTGGAGGAGGAATTAAGAACCCATCACCTATTTAGCCTATTAAAAGCATAAGATAAGGGACTCATAACTTGATAGAGGAGTCATGGGGAATAGTTTTTAAAATAGGTGTCACAATTCCACCTCTAGTCCTTCCATCACGAGCATGATAGTTATAAGACTTGTTTGTGTTACATTACATCTAGCATTAGATCTTTAACGTGAATAATAGAAGGTAAGTCCACATTATTAAAATAATTTTTTTATCAAATTCGGCAAAGAAGTCCAATCTTTTGTAGAAACCAAATCTTGAATGGTATGAATTCTTTTCCTGAAGAGCCTTAGTGATTTTATCCCAAACAACTCTACCAACATATCATTAATATTGGTCATAATGGGAGACCACCATATATGATGATCATTAAAAGATAAACACATGTGAAAACCATCACAAATCTAGATCTCAGATGGGGATTGATAGCCTTTAAATCCTTCAATATGATTTTTTCAATAAATGATCCCTCAATTTTGATTAGGGCCAATATTATTAGAATTATGTGGAAGCCAATATTCTTCCAACTGGGTTTTCCATAGGGTGTCTAGAGGATTTACAATGTCTTAGAAATTTATTATAATATTAATTGCCTTGAACGTCTCTAACAACCCATTTAACACACAAACCTATGCTCTACCTATATATATATATATATATATATATATATATATATATATATATATATATATATATATATATATATATATATATATATAATTACCATACCTCCTTTATTGTGATAGAGGCAATAGATATCTAAAATAACAGAATGGAATCCCATCATTTATTTGGCATTAGACTAGAGGAAATGCTTGATAATTTTAGCTAACATATCATAGGAGGCCTTAGATGGAGCCCAAAAGGAATAATAGTAAACATGGGTAGCCACTAAGATCTTAGTAAAAGCATAGAATTTACCTGCTAGGAGAGTGGTTTGGTAACCTAATATTCAACCTTTTTTTCAAAATGGTTAAGGAAATATTGCCAAAGCTATGCAAGATAACTATCAAAGGGAAATTCGATGCTTGTAAACTTGAAGCTTTCTCCTCTACTGATTGATTTTCACTTGAAATGGAGAATCTAATCAGGCATAGGCATCATGCTTTATTTGAAACATTAAGTTTTACTCCATTGCAAACTAGATCAAGAGGCTTAAAAAATATCAAGACACTTCATGGCTTCCAAGAAAGTTTGTTTTCCTAATCTTCAAGGGTGAGGAAAGAATCATGAGCAAAGTGGCCATTAATGAGCCAAGAATTCTAATCAGGTAAAAAAGTAGCCCAAATAAGACCTCATCCTGCTCCAAAATCAAGATGATAACCTAAAGCTTTTGTGAAAATAACATATAAAGATGGAACAAGAGCTTAATCTTGATAGATGGTGAGCTAGAGTCAATTAATATCATATTTGAGACCATTAAAATGAGTCAGGCATAGGCATATGCCAATAAAGTTTAGACTATGAAAATAAATAATTGTCCAAAATGAAGAGCCTTTAACATAGCTAAGATAAAAGGCCATTCAATTCTATATAGGATTTTTAAAAAGCCAAATTGACAAAAATGGTTTTTTGATGTGAAGCCATACCTCATTCCATACCTTGATAAATAGCAAAAGGGTTATATTTAACTTTAATAAATCATGTTTGTTCTGGTCTAATAATAGCATTAAGAATGACGTAGATATTGTTGGTAAAAGATTTATTAAGGATATTAAATGACATGTTTAACAAAGTGATAGGCCACAATCTGGTAATGAACTCTGGGTCACAAAATTTCAATATAAATTTGATATTACCTTGATTGATTATGGCACCCAAATATTGATTTTTTAGAGCATCTTTATAAACTTGAAGTAAATTATGCCCAACGAATTCTCATGTGGCTTTGTAAAATTTTCATTGAAAGCCATCAAGGTCAAGAGCTTTATCATTACTCATTTAGTAAAGAATCTTTGTGAATTCATGGAGAGTTAAAGGCTCTTCATAAAGTCATATCTATATATATATATATATATATATATATATATATATATATATATATATATATATATATATATATATATATATATATATATAGGCTTTGGCATGGGGAACCACATCAAGGCATTCCTATTTATCTCAGGTTCTTTCGATTGTTTCCTTTTGAGCTTCAAACAATAATTTATAGTGGTCTAGAAAAGTAGGGGGGTATAAGGAAGAGAAGAGATCCTTGCATGAGATGACTTGATAATCTTGATCTAGTCTTGGTCTTGTTTGACCTTAACGGATTTGAAAAATTCTTTTGAATCTGTGTCTTCACTTTTGAGGCGATGCAAGTGAGCACAAAGTTGTGACCCTATATAAACATGACCATCCACCACCTTGATTTGGTGTTTGAGTGAGGAAACCAAGATTTTTAAGTGGCGATCGAAGGGATTATCTTCGAGGAGGGAGGAAAATATTTGAAATTACATAAGCATAACTTCATCTCCCCATTTTATAAGACAAATTATTAGCTTCCCATAGTGGTAGAGAAATGTGGTGGTGCATAGACCAACATTATTCCACCATTCAATCTAGTTATAAGTATAATTTCGGTGGGATGCTAGGTTCCATACTAGAGAAATGAGATAGATGGTGCCTCTGTGGCTGAAGAGAGGTTTTGAGAATGAAATTATTATGTATAAATTTGAAATGAAATGTGATATAGTCCACTATACAAGAGATGGGGACATGGTCTGAAAGAATATATTCAAATTGAACATTCATAGGTTGGTCATTAATGTTGGATAAAGAGAAAATATTTTATTCTGATAACATGTAATGATTGAGCCTTTTCACCATGTGGTCAATGCTAGTACAATAGTCAAAACATGTATACCAAGGCATACAATTTTTTGTTAATCATTAAAGGAGAGTGTTGAAAATACCCCACATATTTTTAAAATAATACCATGCTTCATGTTATCCCGTGCACCATCACATGGGAAAGACATTGACATTTTCATTGCAATAAGTCTTTTAACTCCTTGGATAAATTAAACTCAATGCAAACTCACTTTTTAGGGTGTGAGGAATATAAATTACATTGTTTAAGGAATAATACTCACCCAATGGGCTAGAAAATTTGGTCAATCAAAGACCACAATATAATTAGAAATACTAAAAGTTTGATCGAAATGAACACCATGATGGAGGCTTGGTTAGTGACTTTGAAATCAAAAGCATGTTTCTAATAAACTAGAAGCTCTATTTGGCTAAGAGAGATTGAAGTTTAGATGGTTCATTAAATGAAAAATTGAAAAAAAGAGTTGGTAAGGTTTCAATCCCCATTAACATGGATGCCTAAGGGTTCCCATTGGTTATGAAACTAGTTGTTAAGATAAATTTTCTAGGGGATAAAACCAAAAAAATATATAATGAGAGAGTAATTCTCATACCATAAAATAAACTTTATCAATGACATATGATTAAAAACATACCTTAGGCTAAGAGGGAAGGTAATAATGGTTACCTCACAGTACATTTTGGGAAAAACTTCCTGGCTTGCTTGGGTGCCATTCTTATCACCACCTACAACAACGGTTGTAGCTAAGAGTGTGGAGACTATTAAATGAATATAACCTACCCAAAGGGTAGTGCACCAAGCATAGTAAATGTACATAATCCCTATATTTTCTTGCAGAAGTAGTATGGAAAGCAGGTAAGCAAGCTATCGAATAAATTCAAGTTGGTCATGAAAACATGCTATAAAAGCTCATTTCTCCTTTTTTGTGATGCATTAAATTTGATTTATGATTATTATAGTAAATTTTTTAATTATCAAGAGTTATTTCACAATAGATTTCAAGTTATCTACTCTTATATTAAAATTAAATATAAACAAAAGCACATTATAAAATCGAAACTATTAAAATATTATTTCGTATAGCTTTGTTTGACATAACCACTAATGGAATTAAATTGGATGATGACATGAAAGATTTGACAATCAACTTTCATAGCCAATAAAATTGTCAATGGAGGGTTAAGTTTTATTTATGATTATTGTAGTTAGGTTTTTAGTTTCAAAAACTTATTTCAATATAGAATTAAAGGTATATACTAGTATATTAAATTTGAATATAAAAAGGTATATTATAAACTTGACATTATTAAAATATTATTAATTATAAACAAATTTGTCAAATTTTTTAAAATTAACAAACTTTGCAGAACATGGAAAAACTTATACAACACTCATCCTTAACAACATGATTATTTATGAAGGTTTTATTCTAAATACAATTAAAAAATAGGGAAAAATACCCAATACCGATGCACTTTATGTGTAGGGTCTAGTAAGTACATGTATGCCGTCTAAATTTTATATAGAAAAAGTCAACCAACAAAATTATGATGTTGTTAATCTACCATTTTTGTTTCACATGTTTAATTGATTTACTAAAAAAAGTTCATATAAAATATAAACATGAAATTTTATTTAATTTATTGTAAAATAATTTGTATTAAAATATGTGAATAACATTCTAATACTTATATGATTTATGTAAGAACTTATTATTAACTCTTGTATATTATTATTGAATACAAATTAAAGAACTATTGATTCTACTTTGTTTTAAAATAAATACTTTTATGAAAATGTCATATTACAGATATTTGATGTTATTATAGATAGTTGGTCATTTCCACAAAAGATACAAGAAGAGAGTTAATAAAACCATGTAAAATAAATTTAAGAAGAGACTAAATATATATACTTAATCTTTGATGTTTTCTTCTTTTAGGAGTGAACAATTGTAGCACATGAATCTCAACATTAAATTTTTAGAGAGGAAGATACATTTCCCTAACTATCAAGGCTCTTCCATCCATAGTGAAGTTTTAGTGAACTCAAATTTCTTTGCATAAGAATGTCTGACAAATAAGAAGTTCATTAGAAATGCATGTTTCCTCCATAAAGAACACAAGAATGAACATCCCAACACTGTTGAGCTATATTACCACTGCAACGACAATGGTTGGATGAAAATAAAGAGTGCATTGTGCATATTCATCAAGAATGTCTCTATTGCTTCCACATTTGAGACATGGTGTTATTGCACTATTATTGTTTTATGATATGTTATCAAGGCATTTGTCATATTTTGTGTAGGTTTTCACTGGTAATATTGTGTTCATGCATATGGTTTTTTCTATGTGAAATGTGGATACAAAGCTCCCACATATTGAAATAATTAATTTAACATGGATTATTCATAGGATTTACTCACAATATCTTTAGCTTTCTCAAATATATGTTGGGATGTGAAAGATGTTGTAAAAGTACAAACACTCGAACCATGTGATGCATAGTGAAATTTTCTAGAAACAATTGTGCTTAAATATGGTGAAATTTATATGAAACCTTATCTTCTTGTATTGTAATAGGGGTAACCAGGACCCGTGTTTTATAGTATCATCTCTATCTAGATGAAATTGATTAACCAATATTCCTAGGTCTTGACCTTGATAGTAAGTTTTATTTGGCATCATGTAACCTAATCATTTGGTGTGTTTATAAAAAATACCAAACATTTA
The DNA here is from genome assembly GCA_037957365.1 of Torreya grandis. Taxonomy (NCBI): domain Eukaryota; kingdom Viridiplantae; phylum Streptophyta; class Pinopsida; order Cupressales; family Taxaceae; genus Torreya; species Torreya grandis. Next base: position 397,779 of record JARHVA010001946.1, read on the forward strand.
TGTTGAATCAAACTACATGGAATGATAGGTATCTACTATGTTCGAGTTTTTTAATCTTCTAAACATTGCATGTCCTTATTATGTATGTGGGTGTGTTGATAGCTAGAGGATCAAGGGATTTTAATGATGTGAACTTAAATTTGAGGTATGTTAGTTCATCTTCCTTAAATAAATAAAAAATTATATATATTTTTCAAGGTGCGATTACATTAATCATCAAATTTAAGAATACCTTGGAAGATAAGACTAGTGAGATGAATGAGACTCATCATGAGATCTAGTAGCCACTCATTGAAAATAATGAAACCTTTTTCCTTGGATTAGAGAGAATATTGCACATGTTAATTTTGGTGTGTGAGATGTTATATCTCTTTGAATGTGCTTGATATCATCCACAGAATTTCAAATCATGATTCCAATTGTGGGCTATTTGCATTCCTAAATTCATTGTACATGATTTCAAAAGTAAATATTTGAGTGTGTGCTTGATATCATGTGAGACTTAATATAAATAAATGATGATAATGTGGTGTGCTAGAGTTGTAACTATGATACAAATGATCCACATTAATCCTAGTAGGTTTTGTAGAGTATAATGTTATAACTATTTAAACTAGGTGAATCTATTCAAATAGAATTGAAGATTTTAGAACATGTAATGGAATCTAAGATAAATGTTTGGAAGTAACCATTGGATATTCAACATATTATTTTAGTATAATAGTGACACTTGTATTTAATTGAAATAATATGTAAAATTATATATGTGTGAAATATGTAGTAAGACAAGGAAAATAGTTTCATATGATTAGTAAATGCTTCCATGCTAATTTTTATAAGATGTGAGTGACTAGAAATATGAAGAGAGAAAGCAATCAAGAATCTAGATTATAGACCTAACTTTTTTTTTTCACTAGAAAATGGCCATTTAAATGTTAGATACATGAAGTATGATAACACTTGGGAGATATGGTCAACTGATATAATATACTTAGGGCATGCTTGTATTCATGATATTGTGGATGATAACTAATTAGGGAAGGGGATAATGGCCTCAATTTTGATCAAATGCCTTAGAATATATTTCATTAAAATAAATTAGTTACAACTGATGATGATTAAAAAATAGCTTCATCTTATACCCAAGTGAAAGTTAGAATTCATGAATATATTGTTTTTGAACTTCTAGTGTGTATTAAACTGACATGTACTCTAATATGGCATAATTGTGGAGAGTGTCATCTAGTATATCACATGGTTGTAGAATTTTCATAAGATGTGGATCATATAGGCTATAGGTAAATCCACAAAGACACATTCAACATGGTGGAAATCAAGGTGAACATGAGGATAAATATTGTGTCTATGAAGTGGTATGTAATGTTTTAGGAAATATAAACTATGAGCGGTGATTCAAAACATTATAGAAGATGTGAATGCTATGACATGAGTTTATGTAAGTTTTAAAGAGTTATGAGTAATGCATTTTGAATTGGAATAATAATCTAGGAGATACGAGTGTTGTGAGTCCCTTATGTATATTTTCAAAAGTTTCAATAATTTAAAATAAATTTTTGCATAAGATTAATAAGCTACAAGTTTTGCATGGAATTATAGATATGTACAATATGTCTTTTTTGCCTTGTTATATATTTTGGTGATAAAATCAAGAAAATAAATACATAAGGAGTTAACATGAATGTTGGAATGATTGAATGTAGGTTTGCGTTTTGATCAACCTATAGATGTCTTTGTTATCATGTTATACCTTAAGGTTTGCAAACCGATTGAATTGTTGAACAAGAAATGTTGACTATGATGTTGTTGATATAGGGTTAGCCAATTGAACTCTATGCCAAAACCTACAATGTGCATAACTATTCTAGGTATGCTTCAATAATGGACAATAATAACTTTTTCTGAAATTTTAGTTTAGAATCTAGGAGATCACCTAGCTAGATCTCTATGTTGATGTGTTGTGAGATTAAAAACTACTCGAGAGGCTTTAAAAAATCTCATTCAAGCTACGAATTTACATAAAATATGTGCAACAAATAAGTTTCATAGTTATTTTTAGCTATGCATAGATCATTCATTCATTCTTTAAGAGCAATGGTCCCCATTGAATATTTTTGTAACTATGGAAACATAACTCAAGGATTCTAAATGTTGTACCAATAATCTTGTTAGTGTTATTTAGTTAAGAAGATTCCTATATTAAATAATCAAAATATTGTATTGTGATTCTAGTGTTATTGTTACACATATTTTGGGGTGGGACAATAAAAATAACAGAGGTTGATGGCAATGTTGTTAATCCTAAGGTGAACTAATTGAGTAAAACTTGAAATTAGTGATGTCTAGAGTAGTGTAACATGAGTTTTAGGTCCAATATTAAGACATTGTAATAAATGAGTGAAGTTTATAAAATTTAATTGCACTATCTCAATTAGGAACTATGCATGCTTTTGTGTTTGATCAAGACATGTTTAAAATCTAACATACTAATGATGCGAAATAATAGAGGTGTGGGTACATAATTCCTTGTGAAGATAAGGTTCACTATGAAAATACCAATATACGTGAAAATGTATATCATGATGTGTTTTTATCCATTATATTACTTATGTGGAAAACTTTGTGTTTGTAAGACTACTACAGAGAGGAAGAGACTTTTCCCCAATTGTCAATGTCCATCCATCCATAGTGTAATTTCATAAAATGCACAATTCTTAATATAGGAATGTCTAAAAAATAAAAATTGGATTGGGAATATTTTACTCCACAAAGAAAATAAGGATGAAGGTCCAAACAATTCTCATTTTTATTACTATTGTGAATGAAATGGGAACATGTAACAAGAGAGTTCATTGTGTGTTTTTTTCAATACTATCTTCACAAATTGTGCAGTTGAGCCATGGTGTTGTTGCATTTTTATATTATGAAGGATATTTTCAAGGCATATATTTTATTTTCATTAATTTTTCATAGGTTTTCATTGAGAATCTTTCATGAGTGCCTATGGTTATTTCTATGTGAATTACGACTGTAAATCTTGCACTCATTGAATATGTCACTTGTGCATGGAACAATGTTGGGATGCTCTCATGACATCTTTATATTTCTCAGATAAATGTTGTGATGAGGAATATGGTGCATAATTGGAAACACTAGGACCATGTAATGCAAAGTGTGATGTTTAATCAATGATCGTACTTGACTATGGGGATATGTGTATGGCACCTTGTCTTATTAAACTTAAAATAATGTACCTAAGACCCATGTTGTGCAATGTCATCTCAATTTGGAGGGTATTGATGATGCCTTGGCCCATTTTTGATGTCTTTGGCTTGCATAACCCATTTTTTTATTATATTAGAACCTAATCCTTCGTTACGGTTCTCATAGTTACCAAAAATATATGTTGAATCAAACTACATGGAATTATAAGGACCTACTAGGTTTGCCTTTGTCATTATTTGTGCATTTCAAGTCTCACGTAGTTATAGGGTTATATTGATGGATAGAGGATTAGGCACTTGAAATAATGCACACTCAAATGTGAGGCAAACTAATTTCTCTTCCTTTTTTTTGTATATTTTGCATGGCATCCATACATATATCCTCAATGTGAATAATAACTTTAAGAATAGGAATAATAAGATGAATGTTTCAATTCTTGAGATTTATTATTTGTTCCATCAAAATATTGAAGCTTCTTGATGAGCCCCAAAAATTTCATGTTCTTGTCCTCATCTTTCAAACCCATCCTTCTTATTTACCATGCTTTTGAGTACTTTCCCATAAAGTTTCCTTCCTCAAATAACCATAATCCTGTAAATAACATTGTGTTTCCAAACTCTTTGAATACTTATAACTATGTATTGAAATCAAGTATATAATAGTTATCTTATTCTATAGGATTATTTTTATATAATATGTTTTAGAGTAATAGGTATATATCCCGAAACATCCTACAACAAAAGGATCTCATCATGCAAACACATTCTACAACCACTGCATAACCAAGTTGTAGATGAAAAAAAATTTATTCCCAGTTCAACTGAGTCATATAACCTCCATGGAGTATAATGAGGATGCGATTGAAGGATGAAACAACTTTGTTTGTCCTAAAGCAATATTGTAGGATTCACATGAAGGGAGGCTTAGCCAAAGGAGCCAATTTTGGATATCTTAAGTTGAATGTTTCTTAGAATAGAATATATATTTTTAGGTATAAAAAAATCCACTATTGTGTATATATAGGTACCAATAGGGTTGAGAGATAGTAGATATCAATTAGAGAATTATTAGAAGTACATTTTTTCAAGCAACTATTATTGTAATTTCCTATAGTAATTCATTACTACATTTTGATTAATATGAACAAACATTTATGAGTCCATATTAGTGTTGTAAGAGGAAGGATTAAAGCTGGAGTCATAAGGATGAAAGGCCCCCTTATAAAGTCTTGCAACAAAAATCCAGTTAATTTAAATAGGCATGTTATTTAGTTTTGTTTATGTGTTGTGTGTTTTATTTTTAAATTGTGTGATTTACATTCTTGCATAGAATTATTTAAGAAAGCGTCCAATAGTGTAAAAATTTAATTAATATTTTTATGTTCATATTTAATTCTAGCATTCTATTTATTGCATGGCTTTGCATCTTAGATTACAATCAATAGAAGGTCAAATAAGAATATTGAGTGTGCATATATAGTGATATTATCGTATCAAGTCTACATCCTCAGGTTGAAATTTAAATGAAGTAGAAGGTACAGGTCTATGGTAACTATCCTTGTTCATTTTGATCAAGAAAAGTATATCTGATTGTGAATTAAGTGCTAGTCATTTTTGGCATTGTTACTGAGGAAGGGTGTCACACACTTATAATCTTCAATTTGATAGCGATTATTTATGGATGTTTATTGTTTTTATTTATAGAACTTTTTGTTCTTTATATATATATATATATATATATATATATATATATATATATATATATATATATATATATATATATATATATATATATATATATATATAATAGTTTAAATTTACCTTTTTTCAAGTATGATAGTGGAAATTTAAAAAAAAAAACCAAATTACTAACCCTGTACAAGTAGGATGGGCAAAACGTAAAACAATAGAGAAATGTGGTTGATGTAAATTCAAAACAAAGGGGATTATATATGAATATTTTTGATTGAATCATTAACTGTTGATGTAAGATCCAAAATTCATCTTGAAGCAGCTAAAGAACATGAATGAATTCCCAAAGGACACTGATAATTGTCAATAGAAGAGGTAGAAGAGGAAGAATTTTTAGCTATATTGGTAGCACAAGATGGAGACTTTAAATAGGTTCATACCCTTGGAAGAGACCCACATGTACCACCCTGGATAATTCCCACCTTATCACCTCATACTCAGGAATCTAAATTTCACTTCTCTCCCTCACCCAAATTTCTTGCTAAGGAGGCAATAAAGGTTATTCATGCTCCTAGGAGAAATACCAGGCCAATAGAATCTTCCAATTTAGAAAGACTCTTTGTTGAGACACAAGATGAATCTTCTAAAGCCTCCACACCATCCCCATTGTATAAGAAGCCAAACATTCCTAAGAAAATAGATAAAGCCTGCATCTTCTACACTCCAGGAAACAAAAGAATTGATAGGAATTTTGAGTAGTGGGTAGCAACAACTCCCAGTCTACCAACACAAAGAGTATTCATGGAGGATCCTCAAGAAGAAAACAATACCAATGATTATGATAATTTTGAATTTCCTATCCTTACTCCTGATGGAAATGCACTCATGAAAAATATTCCTCACTCTACCCTCCCTACATTTAGGGGAAAAGCATCTGAGGATCCAGACACTTTTTTTTTGAGTTTGACATCTTATGTTACCGCTATGATTATAATCAAGATTCTCATAAACTCATTATTTCTAGCAACACTCAAAGATGCAACACTTAGATGGCTCATGGGAATTGGAAAGGATGCATTTCTACTTGGAAAGAAATGAAGCAAATGTTTATGATGAAATACCAAAATTATTGTATGGGAAAGAACTACAGGGGAGATGACATATTTTAAATGACACACGCTGATGATGAGTCATTAGAAGAATATAAGGAAAGAGTTTTGGTCAGCTAGCAAAAATATAAATAAATGATAATGGAGAAAGAATCGATCATGCTGATATTCCTAAAAAGGATTAGAGATGATTATCTGAAGGCACTAGATGTACTTTTTGGTGGTGATGTGTCTACACAATCCTTTAATGAAATAATAGTTCTATGTAGAAACTACTTCAGATCAAGCAGAAACAAAAGTAGGTGTAGAACCCTTCTTGTAACATCTATATTAGAAACAAAAGTTAGCAACCTACTCTAGAACATGAAGTAGGACATTATTAGCCACCTAACTACTCAGCTTGATACATTATATACACAGAGGAAGTGAGAAGAAATAAAGAAAGCCTTAGCCACCTATTGACTTGAATGCAGAAAAAAGAAGATTGATTGCACATACCATTGTATGAAAACCTGGGTAACCAGCACAACTAAAGACCATCCTAAAATAGTGGAGCTACATGCCATAGGAGAATATAAGAATCAAGTGTTTTTCATGGCTCAATGGAAACCATGCATACAAAGATCAGGTATGCCATCAAACTCTATGTTTGAAAATTATTAATTATCAAATAATTCTCATTATGGTTCTTAGATGAATATACCCAACCAAAATTAGCCCCAAAAAAATTAGTAGCAAACCTAGAATCAATTATGGATGCAATAGAATGGACAACAACCTCAACCTGGGCAATTCCAAAACCAACAATGCTTTTTTCCCTCTAATCCACGAAAACAACAATGGAGAGGTAATCAAGGCTTTATTCAAAAAATGTAATAACTATAAAAACTATAGGGATTAATGACAAACACTTAGAAACTTGTTATAACCACTCAATAACCCACCCAACCCATTGCCAATCCTTCTAATAAGTTAGTTCAACCAACACAATCCACTGAAATAATGCAATATCCAACATAGACCTTAGATATTAATCAAGTCCAACTTCATTAAGGATGTCTTCTTCCACAACCCACCTCACCCATAATAATAAAACAATTTGAAGAACCATTTTCACTCCATACTAATCCATAGCCACCCATGGCTAATCCTGAGCCAGGTCCATCATAAAATCAAAAAGAATCTGACAATCTTCCTTTTTTGGAAAGATTGAACATATCATTTTTTGAACCAAAGCTCAAATTTGATATCTTAGGACAACTCAAGAATGTGTGCATAAAAATTCCACTCTTTCAAGTAATAAAGGATGTTCCTATCTATAATAAATCTATTAGAGAGATATGTTTGAAAAATTGGGAAGAAAGAAGAAGGATCCTAAAATAGTCCAAGTCATTCACCAACTAGCGGATATTATGTTGGAAAATATAGTTCCTCCAAAATAATTTGATCCTAGAAGTCTTGTAGTTAATGTTAGTATCCATGGCCAATCCATCTCCAATACTTTAATTAACTTCGGTGAAACCATAAATGTGATGACCATGGAGACCATGCAGTAACTGAAACTTATAACTCTTCATCCAACACCCACCATCCTCTAGATGGTTGACAGGTCAACTGTTAAGCCTAAAGGGATTATTGAAGACTTGGTTATCACTATGGAATCATTATAATATCCCATATACTTTATTGTCCTATAGCTAAAAAGTAACTTTGGAGGTTCTCCTCTCATCCTTGAGCACCCATGGTTGGCCACCACTGATGATTTTATTGGTTTTAGGTTAGAAAAAATGTTAATTTCCAATGAAAATGACACCAAGAAACTAGTTCTTTATCCACCTGTCCAGCCTTCATAGAATGATGGCCTAACACCTTGAGTTGATGATTTTGAGGAAGTTGTCTCCTTGTAAACTCTCTACAATATTGACTAGAGTCCATCTCTATAGGAATAAGAAGAAGACATCGTCCTTACTAGTATCTAACAAAATACCTATTGATAGGATCCTATAGTTGTAAACATGTTACAATGTACACCATGCCTGCTTTAGAATACTTTTCCTAAGAATGATCTTGTTGAAACTACAAGATACATTTAGACATTCCATCAATTGTTTCCACATCAATGCAGTTATGCTCCTTTAACCACCAACATAGAAACTATGATTTATTTAACAAAGCAAGTAGACATTCTACCAAATAAACCTCTCAACATTAGCACCTCCTTAACACCCCAGTAAGAAAATTAGTTACTTACAATGTTGAGAAAGCACACAAAAACATTTACCTGAGATTACCATGACATGAGAGGAATACCCCATGATTTATTCATGCATCACATTTACATTAAAGAAGAATGGAAACCTATTTTCCAACCACATTGACAAATGAATCTTGCAGTTAAAGAAATTGTCAAAACTGAGTTGCAAAAAATCTTGGATGTAGGATTTGTTTATCCTATTTTGGATAGCTAGTGGCTCTCTCCCCTAGTCATTATTCCTAAGAAATGAGGCAAATCACATATTCTTGTTGACTACTAAGATTTGAACACCGCTACCAAGAAGGATCACTTTTTCCTTCCATTTATTGATCAAGTGTTTGATAAATTAGTAAGAAAAAATTACTTTTCCTCCCTAGATGGCTATAGTGGTTATAATTAGATACAAATTGCTCCACAAGACCAAGATAAAATCACCTTTACTTGCCCTTAGGTAGCCTATGCCTATGACCTCTTTTCATTTGGACTTTTCAATGCCCCAACTACTTTTCAAAGGGTTTTTTTTAGCATATTTTTGATATTTTCCATGACTGTGTTGAAATCTACATGGATGATTTGCTTATCTATGGATAGACATTCAAAGAAATGATTAACAAAAAAAATTCTTCAACACTATCAAGACCATCAATTATATTTGAGCAATTGAAAGTGTTATATGATTATCACTAAACGGATTATGTTAGGGCATCACATATCCCCTGCTAGAATTCAAGATAATATAGCAAAGACAACTATCATTAAGGATCTACCCACACCAAAGAAGAAAAAATATGTTAGAAGATTTTTAGGACATGGTTATTATTGATGATTCATCAAATATTTTAGTAAAATTTCCACCCCATTGTTTGGATTGTTTACTAAGGATGATAAATTTACATGGATGAATGATTATGAAATTGCATTTTAACAACTCAAAGACCTTCTCATAACAACTAATATTTTGAGAGGGCCTAATTTGAAAAAAGCCTTTTCACATCCACATAGATGCATTTGACACCACTTTAGGCACTGTCCTTCACCAAAAAGATGAATCTTTGAGTTATGCAATCTATTTTATCAATAAAATTAGTCAAGGGGCTAAACTCAACTATACTATAATAGAGAAAAAATTCTTACCATCATCTATGTTGTCAAAGAATTTTGACACTACATTATAGGTTATTAAGTATTCATCCACATAGATCATGAAACAATTAGGTATTTAATGAACAAACCTGCTATAACGGGTAGGATAGTTTGATGGTTGATTTTGATATAGGAGTTTGATATTACCGTTATGGATAGACTAGGTAAAGTTAATATAGTAGCGAATTTTCTACCGTGATTGAAAAATGATGAACATAGTCCTATTATTGATTATTCTTTTATTGATGAACAATTATTTATAACAACTATTTAATCTCCATGTTTCATTGATATTGCTAAGTATCTTACTGAGGGATCACTGCCATAACATTTCTCACCTAGAGAAAAACAACATCTGATGAAAAAGAGAAAACATTATTCATGGATTGTAGGATATCTATTTATCATTGGAATAGATTCAGTTATGAGAAGATGTATCCAAGAACATGAAGCTTATAACATTCTCAAAGGCTACCATGTTGAACCCTATGGGGATCATTTTGTTGCCACATAGACTTCTATGAAAGTACTTACTACAGGATATTATTTACCTTATTAATATAAGGATACCATGATGTATAAATTTAGATTTGATCAATGCCAATGTATGGGGAAACCCACTTGCTTTGATGAAATGCCATTACAGCCACAACTGGTTCTAGAACCCTTTGACAAATGGGGAGTAGATTTTGTATGTCCCATTGATCCTATATCCAACAATAAAGATTATATATTGGTATAAAATGATTATGTCATAAAATAGACCGATGTCAAGGCCCTAACCCATGCTTGAGATGAAAAAGTAGATGAGTTTTTTTATGAAGAAATATTCACCCACTATGGAGTACTAAGAGAAATAGTCACAAACAAAGGCCTATATTTTACATTAGACCTCATAGTCGCCTTGGTAAAAGAATATGAAATTAGACACATAAATTATACCCCTTGCCATCCTTAGTAAAATGGTCAAGTGGAAGTGACAAATAGATAATTGGAAAATATCCTCACTAGGACTATCCGCTTGCATATAAAAGATTGGTCAACTCATCTTCTAGAAGCAGTCTAGGATTACATATTCATTTGGAAAAATATAATTAGTTTCACTACATATGAAATAATTTATGGTAAGAATCATGTTCTACCCATTGTGTTTGAGCATAAAAAATTAACCATGGTATTTGATTTGGTCTTGGATCTTTCCCAAGCTCAAAAAGATAAGATCATGCAGCTGAATGCACTTGATGAACTAAGAAAGGAATCACTTCATCACAATACAATAGTAAAAATAAAACCTATGGGTTAACATGATAGGAACATCAAGTCTAAGTATTTCCAACCTAGTGATTGGGCACTCCTTTTTGACTCTAAATGAAAGGATCATAAAGGAAAGTTACAGTCTAGATGGCTTTGGTCTTATGAGATTGAACAAGGTTTTGATAATGGATCTATAAAGTTTATGATCATTGACTCTATTTGGTTCTGACTACTTGTTAATGGTCATAGTATTAAGATGTATAAGAAATCATTTTTCAAGGAAACTCTTACTCACCAACTTCTTGAATAACAACATTCATCTCTTCTTCATGAAATAAATAAACCTGTTCTAACAAATGAAGGCTATTTATATCAACCCTTCTCTAATATTTTCCAAGATCAATAAAACTTCCTTCATCTCAAAACAAGACATTCAAAATGTCTTGATTTATGTTGAATAAAATCCCACTTCATGGTTTTTTTCAATCCAGTTGAGTTGGGACTAGAAAATCTTTTTAAAAGATGAGAAAATTCAGCAATGACAACCTTCGGGCATTGCTAATGAATGTTGTCTTACAAAATTAGGTCACTGACTGATCAACATTAATTATATATATATAAAAGGAGAGAGATTGATACATCAATAAAACTTTTGATTTATTCTATTTTTGCTTGTAGATTCATTCCCTTGGAGCAGAAATACACTTTCCTCTTTACTACAAGATGGAAATCTTGGTATTGCAAGATATTTTTTTATTGTTCTAGGATACTTTTTGTTTCTATAGGAAACATTTCTCACTATCAGATGAATTCTTATGGATCCATCATACATTACATTTTTTCCAAACATTTTTTCTCCTAATCAAATGACAACACATGATCATACACTTCACTCCTGTACTTTGAATCATCATTTATGCATTAATGAAAGGTATTCCTATAATTAATAAGGTAATTATCTTATAATTATTTCATCTCATGAGTTTAAATTATTACTAATATGATGGGATTTAATTGTATTAAAATTCCACCATATCTTCTCTTTATCATTCCATCACACGATATCTTCTTCCCCATCTATTAATGTGACCATTGATGCATTGTTGCCAACACCCTTTATTATTATCATGAGCCGTTTGTGTATGTTAGCTATGTCCCTTGATGATAAGTGATAGTTTAAGTTGTGGGGGATTTTCCATATTTCAAATGGATTATCTCACTCTCAAAGTAAACATTGTAAACATTCTACCCAAAGCCACAAAACCCTTGCTGCAAGAGCATATACCCTACAACTCAAATTTTCATCTGATAATATGGGATGGGACATGCTTAAACATGAACTAATTTATACAAGTCCTCTAACCAATAGACTAGACATCCTGGCTCTATTCCAAAATATAGAATGGGCATAATATGTTGAGGGAATATAGGGTCTAGATCAATGAATTACAAAATAATTCACTAGCTCATTATATAATAACCTGACAACAGTAAGAGGAATGGAAATAAATCTAAAAAAAACCATCATCATTAGAGTAATGATATTGTCACAAATAGGGGAAACATGGTAAGAAAAAATTGATGTCAAGGCAGAGAGGCAAAAATTCATCAAAGGAAATAAAAGCTTGGAAACTTCAAAATAGGGAACTACACGATGATTTTTATTAGGAAGATGGACCAAGGATGCCTAGTTCATCTATAGATATTTCACATTTGAAAGGAGGTATTCCATGCTGCATGGCATTTAGTTCAAATTCATGAATCATTTATGGTATGATATTGAAATAAATGTCCCCAACTTCTTGTTTAACATAATCATAAAAATTGTAGAGGCATTTCAAAGAGGTAATTATAAATCTCTTTCTCATCATTGTTTAAACCAATTGACTGTTCAAGACTATTTACAAAGTACTAGACCCAATATAAGTTGGTAATATTTTCTCTAAGTACTAAAAAATGCAAACAATGATAGAGAGGGAAATGAAATTGAATAAGAAATGAAGGTATAAGAATAGAGGATAGAAGAAGAACTTCCTATAGCTCCACAAGAACCTATAAAAGAAGACCTTCCTATATCTCCACAAGATCCTATATAAGAAGACCTTCTTATAGCCACACAAGAACTTATAGAAGAATATCTTTCTGCAGTAATATAAGAACTTGTAGTAAGGACAAAAATTGAAGGGGCTTCCAAAATCAAGGAATCTAGAAGAAGAAAGAAGAAACTCATTCTCCAGCTTGACTCCGAAGAATCTAAGTAGAAACTTCCACCTTATCCTAAAAAGGCTAAGGTAACATCTACTCCTCATAAATCCCATAGATTAAGAAGGAAGACAAAAGGTAAACTAAGAAATAAACCTTATTATATTATTAAAATTAATGAGGAATATAAAGAAAGAAATTGTAAGTAGTAATGAATCACTAGAGGAATTTAGTTTTGAAACTAACAAGGAAGAAAGTTTCCTAAAATTTAATGAGATATAAAAAGCAGAACACAGTCTTGAAAAATTACAAGAGGAACCAATGTAGGAAAAATCAGAATAAATTAAACAACCTACCATACAAGTAGAATTTCCTACTCTAGAGTAGACCCTACAAGAAATTGAATGACTAAGAAAGAAGCTATAAGGTCAATTAGGAGGAGGAATATATGCACTTTTTGTAATAGCTTTTCATCTATAGATCTCTATCGAAGACCATCCTATAGTCATTGTTTCACAACCTTCTATAGTGGAAAATCAATAGGAAAAACCTACAACTACACAAGATGTTAGGTATAATTCCTCATTTGTGATGTCTTCTAAATTGATAAATTGGATAGACAATCAGTCTAAAAGTCTTAAGGTGTTAACAAAAGAGAACAAGAAATTGACATAAGTGGTCAGGTTGAAGGAATAAATAATCTCTAAAATACAACATAAAATTGAATATATGGCTTGTGGTACTCAAGAGCTCATTGATGACAGGACTCGTACAAGGGTATATTTAGTTTATCTTGAGGAGCAATATCATATGTTTAAATTTAGGAGAATTTACAGTGACATGCCTTATGAAGTAATTGATCCCCTCTCCTTCTTTCAAATCTATAAATAGATCTCACAAGAATAACAAGCATAATTGTGTGAGTTCTATCTTCATAGCTATGCTGTGACATATGATAGGAAATGGAACACTAACCTATGTGTTGGAGATGTCATTCTAAAGGCATTTTCATCATATCTTTTGAATGAATAAAGAAGAGGAAGAGAGGTGGTTGAATATAGGAAAAATGAAAAGGAAAGCCAATTGCTTATAAAAAGAGAGTCAATGGTACCTGGCATCATATTGAAAAAATGAGATAACACCATGCTGAAGAACGAAGTCAGAACATAGTTTGTCAAGAATTGTGATGAAGCTCGAGAATTCTACTTGGGATTGAGAACTTCTGCTAGTCCTAAAAGAAAATAATCATGCATTGAACAATGGAACAAGCTCACTCCTGAGATAAGAAGGAAAGATCCATATTCCAATTTTAACTTAAAAGCAACATTTAATAGGATCAAAAAATATATTTTACTTTTAACTAAAATGAGATCTCAATTGTTGAGCCTCAAATTCTAGTCCCATAAATTTTTTTTATCTTAGATTGGTTGGATAAAGCCCCATTGGATGACACTAGCGAGGTCATAATTTGGCAACTATTTGAACAAAGACGTGGATTTTTTGTTCACCTTGCAAGTGGTGCCATAGACAATATGGATTTCATAACTATTTGTGAAATCAAAATGAACAATTTTGTTGCTCGTAGTCTATCAAGGTCTTAAGTCATGGGGTGTGATGAGCCTAAAAAATGTCATGTTCTTGTCCTCATTTGTCACACCCATCTTTCTTGTTTACTATAATTTTGAGTAATTTACCATAAATTTTCCTTCCTCAAATAGCCATAATCATGTAAATAGCATTGTGTTTCTATACTCTTTGAATAGTTAAAAATATGTATTGAAATCAAGTATATAACAGTTATCTTTTGATATAGGGTGATTTTTATATAATATGTTTTAAATATGTTTTGTATTAATAGGTATATACATCCTGTAGCAAAAGGATCTCATCATGCAGACACATCCTCTAGCCATTACATGACCAAGCTGAAGACGAACAAAATTTGATTCCCAGTTAAACTGACTCAAAAAAATGACTATAACCTCCATGGAGCACAATGAGGATGCAGTTGGAGGATGAAACAACTTTGTTTGTCCTAAATAAATATTGTAGAATTCACATGAAGGGTGACTTGATAAAAGGAGCCAATTTTGGTTATCTTAAGTTGAATGTTTCTTAGAATAGAATATATTTTATTTTGTATAAAACAATCTCCCATAATGTATACATATAGATAATAATAGTGTTGAGAGGTAGTATATATCGATTAGGTAATTATCAAAAGTATATTTTGTTAAGCAGTTGTTATTGTAATTTCTCACAACAGTTCAATGCTGCATTTTGATTAATATGAACAAACATTTATGATTCTATTTTAGTGTTGTAAAAGGAAGTAGTGAAGCTAGATTCAGAAGCATGAAGGGCACCCTTCAAAAGTCTTGAAACATCTATCCAACCCATTTAAATAGTCATGTTATTTAGTTTTTTTATGTGTTGTGTGATTTATTTCTAAATTGTGTGATTTACATTCTAGCATTGAATTATTTAAAGAAGCTTCTAATAGTGTAATCATTTAATTCATAGTATTATTTTCATATTTAATGCTATAATTTTATTTACTTCATGGTTTTAGCATCTTAGAACACAATCAGAAGAAGGTCAAATGAGAAGAATGAGTGTGCACATATAATGGCATCATTCTATCAAGTCTACGTCCTCGAGTTGACATTTAAATGAAGTAGAAGGTGCCGGTCTATAGTAACTCTCCTTCTTAATTTTGATCAAGATAAGTATATCTAATTGTGAATCAATTGGTAGTTACCTCTCTCCTTAAGATTAATATCATATTGAAACCATTGATTCTAGTGCATGAGATATTAAATTTTTTTGTGGGTACTTATTCTCATCTAGGGATTTTGAGGGTGACAGTTCCAACTGGGGGATATTCACATTCCTAAATGTTATGTGCATAAATTTAATATTTAATATTTGAGTGTGTGTCTAATATCGACTCTCTTAATTAGTCTAAAGAAATAATGAAAGGGCATTTTGACAGAGTTATAGCTCTAATACCATTGATCCACACTAAGCCTAGGGGTTTTTGTAGAGGAAAAAGCTACAATTATTTTAAGGAGATGGATTTGTTTAAATAGAGTTTTAGATTATATAAAATGCAATGGAAAATATTAAATACATACGGAAACAACCATTACACATTCAACACATGATATTTGTAGAATTGTGGCATTTTATTCAAATGAAAGAATATGAAAAATTACATATGTGTACAATTTATACTACGACTCAGAAAGAGGGATCATATTATCATAAAGGGAATCCATCCTAGTTGATTGGTCTCAAATAAAAGTGACAAAATAGACGAGGAGAGTAAAATCCTATGATCAAGAAGGGGTTTGACACATCGTAATTGATTTGTATTAATTAGAATATGACCATTAAGATGTCAGATATGTAGAGCATGATAACATGTGGCATATATTTCTCATTAACAAAATATACTTAGTGAATGCAAGTATTTATGATATTTTAGACATATCCAATTATAAAATGGGGAATTAACTCATTTTATATTCGATTCGTTATAATATATTTCACTATAATAAATTGGCTATAGTTGACAACAAGTGCAAAAGCAGATCATCCTATGCTTGAGTGATGATTGGGCATCTTCTAGATGTGGTTGTTAAAATTATATTATTTGTTACATTGAAAGGTGCTTTGATATGGTGAAATCATGTAGAGTTCCACCTAACATTCCATATGGTATTAGGATACTAAGTAGTGAATGCAAATCATAGAGCATTTGTTTAGGGTTGCAAAGACATGAGGTATGCTAGAAGCAAAGATGCAAATGTGGAGAACTTCTTTGAGACTAAAAATTGGTGTTTTAAATTGTAATAACTATGAATTATGTACAATTATGCACATCATTAAAAAAATATGAATGTTATGATCTAATTTGAGGTAATTTTAAAGGATCTATAAGTTTCACATTAAAATTTGCACAAGGTTGCAAAAGCTACAAGTTTTGTGAGTCACTTGCATTGAACTACAGAAGCTATGAGAAATCTAACATATAGGTGGTATAAGACTACATAACCTACAAGGATTACATGGAATTATACATGTGCACATTATTTACTTGGTACTTTAATCCAAGATGGGATGAGATAATCAAGCTGAGTAATGCATGAGGATATGGCACAAATTTTAGAATGATGGCACATAAGTTGGCATGTTGATCAACCTATAGATGTCCTTGTGAAAATGTGACACCTTAAGATGTGCCAATCAAGTGAAGATTTGAAAAAGGAATGTTGAATTTTATGTTTCCAATCTAGATTGATCCAATTGCATGGTGTGGGCTAGGTTGGAATGTACACATTTTTTCTAGTTTTGATTTGATAGTGGACTACAATACCTTCTTATAAATCTTGGCTCACATTCTATACGTTCAACTAGATAAATCTTGATATTGATTTTTTTGGCTTCAAAATTACCATAAATGCTTCTAAAAAATTCATTCAAGCTATGAAGTTTTATAGGATATGTAAAAGGATGTTGATGCATAAATTTTTACAACTATGCATTGATCATTTTAGATTAAATGATTATATTAAAATTTGTAAAAAATGAATTAAAATAAAAGTTATAAGGAAAAGTTATGTTGGGATATGATAATATATGACTCAACACAATGGAAAAGTATACCAAAAGAACTAAATGTGTAGACAGGGACTAAATATAATAAAACATGAAAAAAACATAATAAAAAAAATCTTGTGCAAAAATTAAATATTTATAATAAATAATAAAATTTACTTTTCTTTCTTGCAAATAAATAAGACTAACTTTATAATATTAATAAATAAATTTCTTTATGTTTCCAAAAAATGTGTTGTAACCATCTTATCTCTTTTTTTAAGTCCTCTGCTCAAAACCTTTCCTTACATAGTAATGAAGTGCAATTACAACATAAAAAAAATGCATTATTTTAATTAGATTATTTAAATGTCATATTTTTTCGATATGGACTATTACGAGTGTCATCTATATTTATTGACACTGCACTTCCACTTATCTTCATGGGTTTCTAAAAATTTGGATTCATTTCTTTTGTTTGCTGGACCTCTCAGTTGTCTCTCAATCACTCTATATTTTATTGCTTAAGACTCCCTTAGACTACCTTTAAGTTGTCATCTTATCGTAATCATTATGGTGTCTCCATTATCCTGTGCTCTGATGTTCCACTTGTTTAATGTGTGTCAGTGGCTTTCAATATGGGTATTCCTAAGAATACATGAGCATGAAAATACTACTACCAATATGACTCAATGTTAAAAAAATATACTTTTGAATTTGTGGAATGGTGAACATATTCATATTACTTATTAATTAAATATCCAATTCAAATGGAATAAAATATTGGGGAAGGGAGTTGCCAAGTGTGTTACCAACAACTTTAAAGGTTTTTTAAAAATAAATTATGATGTTAAAGTTTTTTTTCGGATGTTAAATAGAACTTTAGTATTTTTACAGAAGTACGTGAAATAACACATGAATATAACATGTCACTTCTCAAATAAAAAATTTAAAGGTATTTTAATTTAACATAGAAAATAAATTATTATTGGTGTTGTGTGATTATTTTTGTATTATAAATTATGTTGAAAAAATTGTTTATATATGAATCAATTTTATAGAAATAATAATTTATATATATTTAAATGATTGATTTTCTAATTGTACAATTATAAATTAACATTTAAAAATAATAATCCAACATATCATAATGCATCTTTCCTTCTTCAACCAAATCAAGGCCTAACCAATTTTTTAATTTAATTTAGATATTAATTTTCACACTTTGCCAAGAATGACCTATGGGATCGAAGAATATATTGCATGAATCCAATACCATAAAGGAATAACAAAATCATATCCAAAAAATAATGTGAATCCATTTACATGCAAAACAAGTGCCATTTTCCATACTTCAAATAGAAGATTACCTTTGATTTAAACTTTTTGAGTCTATACTTTTGAAATAAAAAAAATGGCGTGGCATGAAAATGTGTCTAGCATTAAATAAAATTGTAAAATTAATTATTTTACCTCACACTAATAACATTTTTCATTTCATTATATGCCACACTGTTATCCTACTTCAGTGACAAGATATGATTATTGTGTGTATTGATATTAACAATTTTAATGATTGTATTAAACAAGGGCACTGAGTGCCAAGTCCTTGCAGGAGTTTGGTATATATAAATTTAACTTAAGATGGAAATAGGAAAACCAAATGAAACTTAAGCAATGTAAAAACTTAGAGTATTTGGGAAGCCATTGAATTTGCTTCATAATTAAGAAATTTGAGTCATTTAAAATTTATAAACCTTTAGAACTTAGAAACGTCAACTGACTGGGTAGAATCAAAGATCCATAGTCAAAATGAATGCCAAAGAGCTTCAAATAACATCACCAACAAAGTTATTAGCTTTTAGATTTTCAATACAAGTATTAATTGTAGTAATATTGTAGAATTGTGCACATTTACTTAGTTCTTTTATTTTTCAGCAACACTTCCATAAAATATAAATTATTAGTTATAGGTAAAGATATTAAAATATTGGACCGTAAGTTCCCAACAAAGATATAAAGAAATACATAACATTTTGAAAACTATTTATTGAAAATCCATTAATGTAATTAATACGCAAAAATGATAATCTAAATTCCAAAAAATAATATGCATAATTATAAGTTGAAATCAAGATTCAAGCTTAATAGAAGCATTCAACTCATTGTTAAGACACAACTTGGTGAATTTTACTCTATATTTCATATTGCCTTTAACTCATTAACCTAAGCTAAGTTTGAACATTTTTTTGGGCCATTGATCTTGTGAAACTATGATACTACTTCAATGCTATAACATGTTTAATTCATTCAATTAGTCACCATAAAATACTTTTTTAATCATTTAGGAGGGAATACCACTATCAACATACATATCATCTAATGTAAGGAGAAGTAGAATTCCATCATGAAACGTAACACCTAGGCTAACACAAAATGTGAGAGATGCATCATTCTTAAACCTTAGTTCTTTTTTGGTTAAGATGATATTAATAAAATACATGAGGCTTATCCATTATATATAACTCAATGATGCAAAAAGGAAATAAAAATCCAAACATCTTTATCAATACTAAATACCTCTCCCTATATTGGTTTTTTTTGGACTCTTATAACGAATCACTTAGCTTAATCAAATGTCATTGATAAGAAAATATTAATATAAAATGCATGCAACATGAGTATCTCAATAAAGAACAAGTAATATTATAAATCCATTATAAAGGAGTATAAGAGTAAATCAAGTCTTTAAGATTTAGTGAAGCAACAACTACTAGAAATTAGTATAGCACTCAAAACATTCTAAGTCCCTTGATTTGAATCTTTGTATGTTCTCTATCATAGTTCAATGAGGAAAGCCTTCTTCAAGTAGAATTCACTCATACAATAATATCATATCAATCTATTATTTCCTTGATCAGAAAAATGGATGGAAACTACAACAGAATAATAAGCAACTCAAGGCACTGCCCAATAACAACATTTGAAGTGAGAAAAGGGTATTAGTAAGATCTAATGCTAAACAAGTCAAATTGTCACTCTTGTTAAGCAATGAATCTACTTTACTTAGTAACAATGTAGCATGAAGGGAATGAAACTATGAACCAGACTATAGAAACAAATTTCGATACCCTTCCAGGTGTGTCTGCAGCTTGTTGCTTCATCAAACAAGCTAACTAAATAATTTAAACCAAAAACCTTTTAAACAATTGCCAGTGAAAATAGGATGCATCAGAAGTTTATAAACAATAAAGAGAAAACAAAAATACAGGTGAAATAAAATTGTATGCATACAAATGAAGAAAAAAACATATAAAATGTTTAAAAGTACATACAAGAGAAAACATAGAAAATTATATTGTCTTAAAATTATTGCAAACACACAGCCACGTTGCTCAGAAAACTCATACACAGACCATTACCAACTTGTATATTATTAGTTCATTAGAGATTCACTGCTAAATTTCTAACACAAACTTCATACAATGAACTTTTTGTTTTTCTCCATTCAGAATACTCTAGACATGTTGCAATACTATGCCAAAAGTGGTAAATATTTCATAAATGTATTAATGAAATGTATCGGGCAACAGGGAACATTGGATAATTTTAGTACAACAAAATATTTTCATAGATCGTGAGGCTATCAATAATTTGCATACATTAATGCAAAGTAGATGAGATGATGTCAGAATACAGAGAGCATGCATAAAAACAAGAACTCAAATAAATAAATAAGAAACAACACAATTTCTACTGCAAATTCTTGAAGAAAAGAGATTCTATTGATCTTCAAATTTCCTTCCTTACAATGTGCACCCAAGGCATCTTTAAATAGATTTGAATCCATATAATAATTAGAAAAATAAACTCAAGCCAAACTCAAGACTAAAATTAGTCTTTACATGCAAACTAACTCTCTAACAAATACTCAAACAGTTTAACTAACTGTTTGTTAACTGAGTGTAATCTAACTGATTGCTTACTATCAGTTTACTAATTGATTGTTCAACTGAATGTTTAACTACTTGCATGACAAAAGGAGGGAGGTTGGAGAAATTATCTCTAATTTAATATTTAATTTCTAACACTCCCCCTTAGTTTATACCATTTACAATTTTAGCATTTACTATGCCTAAATTTTGTCTCAAATAATCAAAGGTCTCTTGTGGTAATGCCTTTGTAAATATATCTGCTAGTTGATCTTCAGATCTGCAAAAGTCCAGATGGATTTCTCCATTGTTCACTAATTCTCTAATAAAGTGAAATCTTGTATCAATGTGCTTCCTCCTCTTGTGAAACACATGATTTTTTGATAAAGCGATTGCTAATTTGTTATCACAGAAGATTGGTGTTGACTCCTTCTGTACTTGTAATAAATATTTCAATATTATTCTCATCCAAGTTGCTTGACATGCTACTGATGTGGCTGCAACATACTCTGCTTCAGCTGATGAAAGTGTCACTATAGGTTTCTTTTTGGATGCCCATGTGACCACACCTGTGCCTATAAGAAGGGCATATCCAGAAGTACTCTTCCTATCATCAACGCTACCTGCAAAATCACTGTTAGTAAAACCAATCAAACTAAAATCGTTAGTTGTGGAATATAAAATTCCATAATCTGTAGTTCCTGCCACATATCTCAATATCCTTTTTCCAACTTGCCAATGTTAGTCTTTCGGTGACTCCATAAATCTCGAGATTAAACTAACCCCATAACTGATATCTGGTCTAGTAGCTGTAAGATACATCAAACTACCAACTAGACTTTTGAATATTGTAGAATCAACATTAGAACCTTGATCTTCTATGCTAAGTTTAGTCCATGTAGCAACTGGTGTAGGTGTTGGTTTAGAATTCAGCATCTTAAATCTCTTTAACACATCCTTTGAATATTTTGTTTGACAGAATAAATATTCATTTCTCTGATTGTACAACCTCTATTCCCAAAAAATACTTCATTAGTCCCAAATCCGTCATTTCAAATTCTTTCTTCATTGCTGATTTAAAAGTGTCTACAGACAAATTTCCAGTAAAAATCAAATCATCAACATATAAACATACAATCAAAATCTGACCTTCTTTGTTGATTTTTGTGTACAAAGTAGGCTCACTATCACTTTTTCTGAATCCATTGCTTATCATATAAGAATCAATCCTACTTTACCATGCTCTTGGTGCTTGCTTAAGACCATAAAGAGCCTTCTTCAATCTGTAAATTTTTTCTTCATGTCCTTCCACTTCATACCCTGTGGGCTATTTCACATATACTTCATCTAGAAATCCATTCAAGAATGCTGATTTTATATCCATTTGATATATATACCAATTATTTTGAGCTACTATGGATAATACCATTCTAACAGTATCTAATCTAGCAACTGGTGCAAATGTTTCATTGTAGTCAACTCCATGTTCTTGTGCAAAACCTTTTGCAACTAACCTTGCCTTGTGCTTTTCAATATTTCCATCTGCATCAAATTTAGTTTTATAAACCCATTTAACTCCAATAGAATCTTTACCTTCAGGTAGAGTAGTTAGATCCCATATCTGATTTCTTTCAATAGCATTCATCTCTTCATCCATTGCTTTTAGCCAATGTTCCTCATTAACTACTTCTTCATAATATATAGGGTCATGAGTGAAAAGAGCAAAAATTGAAACCAAATCTAATTTCTCTTCTTCTTGATTATAAATCTCACTCAAACTTCTCATCTTCTTACCTTTAATTCTTGATCTCAAGGTAGCAAGAGTTGGATTTGATTCATCACTTACTTGTGAATTTGGAGTAGGGTGACCTGCATGACTAGATTCACCTTGTTCAAACCTCTTGGGTGTTCTTACTGGAGTGCTTGTGCCTACTTGTGGAGAGGATTGTCCACTTTGCAAATTTTGTTCTTCTTCAAGAACTTCTTCATCCTATGGAATTGGTGCCCCAACTGTGATGGTGCTACCATCCCATGCTGCTTCTTCCTTAAATTAAACATCCCTGCTAATAATCACTTGCTTTGAAATTGGGTTATACAACTTATATGCCTTTGATTATTCAGAATAGCCAATAAAAATGCATTTCTCACATCTATCATCAAGTTTCTTTCTCAATTTAGATTGTATAAGAGAATATGCAACACATCCAAATTTTTTGAAATGATTTACACTATATTTCTTACCACTCCACGCTTCTTGTGGAACTTGATCTCTGACACTCTTTGTTGGGCTTCTGTTCAGAATATACACTGCACATGCTACTGCTTCTACCCAATATTCATTTGACAAAGGTTTGGCTTTCAACATGCTTCTTGCCATTTCCATGATTGTTTTGTTCTTTCTTTCTGCTACACCATTCTGTTGTGGTGTGCACCTTGTAGTCAATTGCCTTTTGATTCCATGATACCTGCAAAAATCTTGAAATTGATTAGACAAATATTCACCTCCTCTATCTGATCTTAGTACCTTCATATAACGGCCACTCTACTTTTCAACCATTGCCTTCAATTCTTTAAACTTTTCAAAGGCTTTTGATTTATTTTTGAGAAAGTATATCCATGTCTTTCTGCTAAAGTCATCAATAAAAGTTAGAAAGTAAGTACTACCTCCAAATGATGGAGTTTGCATTGGTCCACATAAATCACTATGGACTAACTCCAATATTACCTTAGCTCTATATGAGCCTCCTATTGGAAAACTCTCTCTATGCTATTTTCCCAGAATACAACTGTCACATAAACTTTTTGGCTTTTCTATTGGTGGTAAACCCTTCACCATATTTTTCTTCTGTAATAAATTTAAACCTCCAAAATGTAAGTGTCCATACCTTAAGTGCCATAGCCATGATTGGTCTAGCTGCATGGATTTGTAGTGGGCTTCCTCTTCTCCTTTGATGCACTGAATATGAAGAGGGAACATCTGATTCTTGGTCGTTTCCACTTTTCCTATTAACCTGTCACTTGGAAACTTGTCCAATATTGTGCAAACATTATTTATAAAGGATACTCTATAACCTTTCTTCACTAACTATCCAATACTCAAAAGATTATGTTTTAGTCTAGGTTCAAAATAAACATCAGGTATAAACCTTCTTTCACCATTCTCGGCCAAAACATTTATGACACCTTTACCCATGACATCTACTGTGATATCATTTCCTAATTTCACTTCTGATCTTACAGAATCATCAAGACTAGCAAAAAATTCTTTATTCCCTATCATATGATTACTGCATCCACTATCTAAAAACCAAATATCTTTAGCTTTTTCTTGAGTAACATTACAAGTAAGAAACATGCTTCCAAGACTAGAACTAGATTCACCTAGATTAGAGCTAAATTCACCTGTGTAATTAGCATTCTGCTTGTACACATATCCTTGTTTACTTCTGTAGTCACTTGCATAATGACCATATTTCTTGCAGTATTAACATTGAACATTAGATTTATCAAACCTCTGTGAATTTTACTGAAAGTGGTTGTTGCCACGTCCTCTATTACTGTAGTTTCCTCTACTACTATAGTTTTGATTACTGTTCTCTCCTTCATCTAAATTTTTCCTTCCATATCGACCTCTGCCTCTTTCTCTGAAGCTTGACCTGGCTCTTCCTCTTCCTCTACCAACTGATACCTGTGACTTGAATGCATTCTCAAGAGAAGTGTTATTCCTATTCATTCTAGATTCATGTGTTAACAAAGAACCCATTAATTCATCTACAGATAATTGTTCCAAATCCTTGGTTTCTTCAATAGCTACAACTATAGCATTGAATTTACTGGGTAAACATTTGAGTACTTTCTCTATGATCTTCTAATCCGTGATAGATTCTCCATTAGATCTAATTTGATTCAATATATTCAAAACTTGACCCATAAACTGATCTATTTAATCTGATTCATTCATTTGCAAATTTTCAAAAGTTCTAAGAGATTACAATTTAGCAATTTTTACCTTCGTATTACGTCTATAGGTAGTCTCCAAGATTTTCCATGCCTCTCTGGATCTCGTTGCTACTGCAACTCTAGAAAAAATTGATTCATCCAATCCCTGTTGGATTATAAATAAAGCTTTTACATCTTTCTTTCTATTCTCTTTAAGCTGGTCCTTTTGTGCTTGATTTAACACTAGATGGGCTGCCACGTCCTGCGGTTCTACAAAACCACTTTCTACCAAATCCCATACATCTTGTGAGCAAAATAAAGTTCTCATCTTAATTGCCCAAAAATCATAATTCTTACCATCGAAAATGGGAATTTGAGGTTGTGAAATACTGTTGTTCGCTGCCATTTCTCACACTGGAATGACTTTTTGGTCGCTGTTTCTGACACACAATCGCTGACGACGGTAAAACTACCACGGTCGGTCACTTTTATATTGCCAACGTCCGTAAAACTATCGACGGTGGTAATATACTGCCGACGTTAGTAAAACTACCGACGGTGGTAACAAATACTGCTGACATCGATAAAACTGCCGACGGCGATAACTAATACTGCCGACGTCAGTTATACTGCCGATGTCGGTCACTAAACTCCCTGCTGGATCTTCTTTCACTCTCTGACTGCGGCTGTTGCGTGCTTCTTCAATCTCTGCTTCTCTTTGTGCTTCTGCTGCACAAATCCTAACCAGGCTCTGATACCATTTGTCAGAATATAGAGAGCATGCATAAAAACAAGAACTCAAATAAATAAATAAGAAACAACACAATTGCTACTGCAAATTCTTGAAGAAAAGAGATTCTATTGATCTTCAAATTTCCTTCCTTACAATGTGTGCCCAAGGCGTCTTTGAATAGATTTAAATCCATACAATAATTAGAAAAATAAACTCAAGACAAACTCAAGACTAAAATTAGTCTTTACATGCAAACTAACTCTCTAACAAATACTCAAACAATTTAACTAACTGTTTGTTAACTAACTGAGTGTAATCTAACTGATTGCTTACTATCAGTTTACTAACTGATTGTTCAACTGAATGTTTAACTACTTGCATGACAAAAGGAGGGAGGTGGGAGAAATTATCTCTAATTTAATATTTAATTTCTAACAGATGAGCACCATCTAAGACATGTCATCAATAGTAGTCGAGATTACATCTAGATGCCAATAAGATAGACATGTCATCAACATAACACGAGCTCAAATTTGTGAAGGAAAGCATAAACACTACAATTTTCTCATGAGGTGCAAAGTTATAAATAAATCCTAGCTCAACCTTTCTATTCTAAGATAAACCATACTATTTGCATCAAAATCGAATACCTTGATAAATAAGTTCCATTTCTAGCATATTTAACCTTTCCTAGAATATTGAAATGTATTTATTGAAATGATAACACATCTTGTAAGATGTAAAGGATTTATCTCCTATTAAGTATGTTAGGGTTGTACAAGTACTATGAAACGAAGATTCACAACATTCCAAAAAAAAATTTCAAATGAATACAACTGAATTTAGCAGTACTATTACATAATGTGAGACATCATATTACTCATTTAAATGCTACTGTATATATAGCAGATGGTAACCCTTGATCCAAGATAGAGTTTACATATATGTACAAGTAACAAACGCCAAATTTTCTGTATTCCTAAACTTTCTTTACCGGGGTTTGATGCATAAAAAATATACACAATACGACCATCACAATATATAGTATATTAAGGATTATTATCTTTTTAAGATTTTAGGACATGGATCGTGACTGGAAATTAAGCCCTTAAATTGAAAGAAGAATAATAAAACTTTTAGTTACAGAATTTGTTGGGGATTTTAGACCGCAAACTAAGTGGGAAAGCTTGTGGTGCGATCAGACTAGGAGACATTATTGCCTAGCCCTTGAGAGAAGACATTATTGCCTAGCCCTTGAGAGAAGACATTATTATGCATAATATACGAATCTCCAAACAAGTTTTGGAAGAACTCAAAGTCTATTTTGACATTCTTATCTCCTTCAAGCAAAAAAACACACACATAAATCGCCAAATGTTTCATCATTATATCACTATTACCACTACTAATTTGATGGCTAAATATATTAAATAAATTACATGGTAAGCTGTTTTAGTACCTACAGAGTTTTCAGGCACCAATTTGATTTGCATGTCAAGTTTGCCAAATAGATAATAATCATTCGATAAAAAATTGAACTTGTATTAATACACGTGTAGTAAGGTAAATAGAGTAGGGTAAGAATAGTAATTAACAACTGATTTGATGGGAATATACAGAGTTTGTACAAGATTAAAACAATAACATACTGGAACAAAGATGTCATTACACAAATAACAGAGATATCTTAAACACATTGTATTATATTGCACTCTGTCTACGTATTAAACAATACAGGAGTTTACAATTAAATAGGAAAATTATTTCTTATAATTAGGTAGATACAATCTCCATAAATCTCTTACCCGATTTCCTATTATAACTCATTAATCTATAAGCGTAATATTGTTGTAACAATATTACGACTATCAAATATATTTTATTCAGATATAAATAACTCACACAAAATACTATTTACCTCTCGGTAAATATAAAATGTAACTACTAATGTAAAAGCTAATCCCTAGCATTCCTTCCCCTTAGTTGTTACATGGTGCAAAAAAAAATATTCATACTCTCATCTACATTATACTCACCTCTTGTAGCATATCCTATTTGACTCATGACCTTAATAAAAAAGAACCTCTCTCCTCCCATAGTTTTATAGGTTTACCACAAACCTTGATATGAATAGTGACCTCCTTCTATCTATTCTTCACCTCTTGTGGTTTTCTGGATCTCTACAACAAACCCTTTCAAGATCAATGAATTGATATAAATTAGTGTTTTTTGTCCTTTCACAATGTTTCCATATCAAGGAATTATGTTTGAAATTGGCACACAAATTACATATCTTGAACATGCATATTCTTTTTTTCTCATTTTGAAAACACATAGCAAACATTATAAAAAACACACCACAAAAAATATCACCAAATCTTTTTGGGCTCCATCGTTGGTGACTAACAAGAGGCTCTAGAACCTCCAGGCTCTATTTCTTTCTTCTTCTAGTAAATTAAGCTGCTCACTCAGCCAATTTATCGATGAAATTTAACTCCATAAATTTTTTGAAGAGAAATCTCCCCATAATTTGGATGCATTTGACATTTGATGATATTTGACTCAAGATGTCATGTACAAGTGATAGTACATCCTTGCATAAACAAATAACTTTGATTTTGACAATTTTGACATAAAACTTACACTTCAACTCATTTTTAATTTTTGACATTTGTAATGACTTTAACCAAATTGACACAAATACAAAACTCTGTAATTTCAAATTTTTATCACATTTGACAACTTAAACTATATTACCTTTTAAATATTCAAATGACATACTATTAACAAAATTGTGACTTCAAATTTATTTGATCACAACTCATACAAATTTTTTGGTCATGAATCAAATAATTATACCCCTACTACTAAACTAATGACTCACTAAAAGGACACATAGAATATATATGACATCGAAAGAAACTTATACGGACACTTTATAATTTTTAACTGAAAAACACTAATTAATTCTAGCTAATCTTAAATTAAATACTTTGATAAATTTATTCTCTGCACCTTCTCGTTTTGGCAAAGTTCGTAATATTAGATCCACTAATGAACTGATCTTTATATTATCAAATCCAGATAGGAGGATTTAGGAATAGATCAGTAGAGATGCCATAGTTTGAAACATAGATCTATTATGTACGATATATAGGAATCTATACATTGGTGGAGAAAATCTATACGCACAAGAGAATCTTCCATGGCTATGCATTGGATGGTGATAGAAGTGACACCATGAGCGGATGGCAGAGTTGGACAGCGAGTGAGGATTTAATGACATTGTACATGAGCATCTAAAGATAACAAACCGAGCAGTTTGCAACAATGTGAAGCATAAAAACTAGTAGATTAGCAGACCATACGTCGTAAATCTTGGCAGATTGTGATGTATGTTTTTATGTTAAAACCACTAGATTCAAAAAATGACGTTAATTTTTTGTTGTTACGTATAGAATATATTCAAACCTACTATGAAATCGAAGAGATACGAGGATGTTTAAATCGTTTGAACGTCGATTTGTATGGTGATGCACATTGAATGGCCCATCTATCGATACATCTTCAATTTACTTCCTCAATTCTACTAAAAAATAATCTTCCTCAATAAATACATTAGAATTATTCAAAGAAGACTCTCGTGGTTCACAGGGTCAGGACAATAAATGGCTATGATACCAGATGATGGGATTATACAGAGTTTGTGCAAGGTTAAGACAATAATATATTAGAATAAAGAAGCTAATACATAGACGATAGAGATATTTTAAACACACTGTAATATATTGCACTCTATCTGAATATTAAAAAATACAGAAGTTTACAATTAAATAGGAAAACTCTTTCCTATATTTAGGGAAATACAATCTCTGTAAATCTCTCACCCGACTTCCTATTATAACTCATAAACATATAAGCATACTATTATTATAACAATATTATGACTATCAAATATGATATAGGTAAGTCACACAAAATACTATTTATCTCTCGGTATATATCAAATATATCTTCTAATGTAAAATCTAATCCCTAACATGATTAAATATAAAATGCATACCTAAAGACTGGTCTAGAGTAAGCTACAATTTAATGAAAGGAAGGCATAAAAATTTAACAAAAAATAAACTTCTCTAAGCCTAATGTACTTTATTTGGTCTTTAGCACCATGTGGAAAGTTGGTTAAATGTTGAAATAGCTTGGTTTCAGGTCCTTTTCAGCTCCACACACTCCTTGAAGGCATATTTCAATGCAAAGAACAACCTTCAATGAAGAATCCAATGCATTTGAAGATTTAACACATACCAAGCAATTCAAGGCACTGCCCAACAACAATATTTGAAGTGAGAAGAAAGTATTAGTAAGATCTAATGCTAAACGAGTCAAATTATCATTCTTATTAAGAAATGACTCTATTTTTTTAAGAAACAATGTAGCATGAAAGGAATGAAACTCAAAACCAAACTATAGAAACAAATTTTGTGACCTTCTAGGTGTGTCTATAACATGTTGCTTCAACAAACACGTTGATTAAATATTTTAAACTGAAACCCTTTTTATTAATTGCTACTACAAATAAGGATGCATTAGATGTATCTACTCTACTAAGAGAAAGCAAATCTAGTGTGAAAAAAAAATGTATGCATATAGGTGAAGACAAAACCATATACACCATTTAAATGTAAATACAAGAGCAAATATAGAAAAATTCATTTTGAATTAAAAATTTAGCGCACACACATAGCTACATTGCTTCAAAAAATTCATACATAGACCATTACAAACTTGTATATTATTAGTTTAGCAAAGCTTCCTTGCTAACTTTCTAATACAAACTTCATAAAATGAACTTTTTCTTTTTCTCCATTCAAAATACTTTAAATACGCTGCAAAGCTAACATAAGTGATAAGATATTTCATAAACACATTAATAAAATGTATCGACGAACAGAGAAGATGGAGATAATATCGTCATCATTACAACATTAAAAACCCATTGTCTTTGCATCCTCACTCTACACCCATGATTTGAACCACGTGAAACTTGTAATTAGGCGTAAATGCTCCGATCAATCAAATTACATGAAATAATGATTTTTTATACTATCTCTTAAACATAGTACAAGTCAGTTTTATATAAACAAAACATATTTACCTCTACAAAAATTAATGTCATTTAATTGACCAACGAAAAAGAGACTAACCCAAATTAAAGAAAAAACATGTATATAATCCCTAGAAGGGATAAACCTTCTAAAACGAATAACATAAAATATTATAAAATAATCATTGTACACATTATCATATTTTTATTTCTTTTAAAATATATATATTTTAAATATAATATTAATATAAATAAAATATTTGATAATAAGTTAAACAAAATATACTTTAATTTTTTTCTTGCTAAACTTAAAAATTATTAAATTTATTTATCTTGTCAAAAAAAAAATATTGACCAAGCATACAAATTATTTTCTCTAACTAATTCCATTGGTACCGAGGGACTAATAACATTTCGAAATTTTGGTGTCCATAAAATAACTTTATATACGTTCTTCAATTGTTGATTATGCAACATTAAAGGTTGCCATCAGCGCAACTATGGAAGGACAATTTGGTACGACATGCAATCGATACTCCGTATCCAATGCCGTGGGAAACGCAGTTCAACAAATATCTCGTAATCATATTACCACGGTCAAATTTGAGTCTTGACCAGCACCTTTCCGTACCAAGGGAAAATCTGTGGATAGGCTAAATTTGATTTTAAAATGATTTTTTATAATAAATTTGAATATAAGGAAAATATATTATGGATTTGACACTGTCAAAATATTAACTTTAATAAATGTGACATAATTATAATTGGGATTAAAAGGAATAGGAAATTTGATGATGGGTTAAATTTGATTTATAATTATAATACTAAAATTTTAAATTTTTAGTAATTTTTTTTTATTATAAAAGTAAAAGTATTTATTATTATATTAAAATTCAATATAAATAGGATATATTATAAATTTGATATTATTAAAATTTTATTAAGTGTAAATAAATTTGATGTAATTATTTTTCGGATTAAATTTGATTGTAATATATATGATTATTTTTTATCATTATTAAAAGATTAAATTTGATTATAATATATATGATTCTGATTTGTTATTATTGAAAAATTATTATGTTAAAAAATTGATGTAATCATTACTCAGAATAAATTTAATGGTAATATATAGTTGAGATTTGACAAGAACTTTTATTAAAAAATAGAAAATTTGGTGAAGAAATTCAATTTCATTTATGGTTTTTATAATAATGTTTTTAGTTTTCAACAATTATTTTATTATAGAATTAAGAAAAATCTATTATTATATTAAAATTGAATATAAAGAAAAGGTATATTATAAATTTGAAATTGTTAAATTATTAGTTAGTATAACACATTTGATATAGTTATTAATGGGATTCAGTTCATAATGACATGAGTGGTTGAAATTTGATGAGTACTTTTTCTTGCCAATAGAAATTTTGGTGATGGGTTAAATTTATTATTGGACTGTTTCAATATAATTTTATTATACAAATAATAAAAGTATAGAAGTTTATATAGCAACATTGTTGGTTGGAATTAATGGTTCAGATTCGATGTTGGAGGGCAAAACATTAGTTTAGAACACATCACCAAAAAATAGGAAAAAACAAACAAAACCAGACAAGACATGACACTCAAAATCACATTACAAATTAGAAGAGAAATAAGCACATGCCAAAACACGTAAAAGAGGAGGCAAAGGATCGTCCTTGGGTAGAAGAGTAATCTAAGTTGAAAGTTTTAGGTAAGGAGTATCTGATATTGTTGATCCATCCAGGGGGTTTGAAGTCATATTTATCCAGAAGTGACTCTGATGACAAGAATGACTTATATGCCTCTTGAGAGGTGGTAATGATGGACCTTTGGGAAGAGCAACAATCGGGATGTTGCTCACTGTGTAGGGATCACTCCCCTAGTGACCCATTTGTTACCGTAATCAATATTGTAATACATTGTTTTCCAGTTGTATACGTTGGCAAAAGGCCATATAGAGGTAGTTACAAGTAGTTATAATTGGTCGTTTATAACTGATTCATTTTGATATTATATATAACACAATTTGTGTTATCAAATATAAATATCAAAGTTTCATTTATCATTTCACTCTGGTATGAGAGCCTATCAATCAGAGATCAATGCAAGTTTGGGACATAGAAGTATGTTGGAAGTTTGAGACATGTGCAACAGAAGTGGAAGTCCAACGCAACAAAGAAGATAATCCTAATCGGTGAAGTCTAAAAAAAAGTGAAGCCTAGGAGAGGAACACGTGAAATAAAATCATGCTGTAGATTGAGAAAATATCATTTAGGAGAAATGAGTTAGCCTACAATAAATCACGTGTAAGTGTGATGCAGAAGTAGACATTAAGGAGATAGCGATTAAAGAAGACCTTTGTCTTCATCCTAGAGATAAGAGACCTGGAGCAAAACTGAGAGAGCCACCCACAAGTTGAAAGCACTTGGATCAAGCCAAGACACTATTAAGATCTGGGAGGAGAGTCATGCAAAGAGAAAAATTCTTGAGAATTGAAACTGGCTCACACATAGCCAAAGGTAGAATCATGTGAAGAAGGCAACATTTTTGCAAGGTACATGCATTGTGTTATACAAAATTTTGAAGCTTTGAAACAATAAATATTGTTCTTCATTTTAATTACTTTGCAAAAATAAAGTAAGGAGATCTTTCAAATATGTTTGCACCCAAGTTATTACTGTCATATGCCCAGCTCTTTAAAGGGCCAAATTTTGCCACCTGGAAGATGAAGATGTGGATGATTATTCAATTTGAGGAATTATGGGGCATCGTCACTAGAACAGTGACTCATCCTACCAGACTTGATGAGCAAATAAGTTTTATAAGTTAGATGAAAAAGTGCTCATGCTAATAAATCTCATTATTATTGATGAAGTTCAACCACATGTTCGAAATGCAGAGACATTGAAAGAGGCATGAGACATTTTGTCCACAATTTATGAGGTGAAGAACCAGACCAAAATTATACATCTGTAATCACTTATTCATACACTCAATATCAATTCAAGTGAAAAGTTTGAGGTGTTCTTATGATGAGTTATAGAACTATGAGCAGAACTTGTTGCACTTGGAAAAAGGATGGAGGACAAGATGTTGGTTTTAATCACGTTGAGAGATCTCCAAGCTCAATTTTGCACATTCATTATGACACTCAACATTACCAAGTAATTAGTGTCTTTCGAAGAACTAGTCAATTTGCTTCAATAAGAGGAAGCAATTTAGTCTGTGAATAAAGAATTTGGGGACAAAGCCCTGATCTCCAAATAAAAGGGTCCAAAATTTAAGAAGGGACTTCAGAAGTAGCCAAAACAACAAAAATAATAATAGAAGAATGAGAAGCTATAGTGGTGGTATTACATTTGCAAACCCCACATGCATGATACTAATCATTACTGGTATAATGCCTTGGTTCAAGGCCAATCCAGTCAAGAGGGCTCATCTAGTAAAGAAAATTCACATAAATCTAAGAGACGTCCTCGACAATGGAAGTAGAAAGGGCATGTAGCAACACAAAATAAAGAGGAAAATGCATCTGATGAAGAAATAGTAGAAGAAGTAACATTTAGAGCCCATGATGAGCTTGTACTAGTCTCCCAAACCTCAACAATAGTGAGCAAAGTTTGGTTAATAGACTCTAGTGCCAACAAGCACATGGCTGGATATAAGAAACTCTTCAATTCATTGACAATTCACCCAATTAGAGATCAAGTTCAAATTATTGATGATAAGGAGTACATTGTAGAAGGAATTAGACATGTCACCATTCTTCTCAGGACAAGATGTTGTGTTATCACAAAGGTAGTCTATGTCCTTGGTTTGACAATAAATCTCTTATCTATCAATCAACTATTGAATCACAAGATAAAGGTATAGTTTCTAATCAAGCAAGGCATCAAATCATGTCTCATTTCCTGTGAAGGTCATGTTCTTGCTAAAGCCTTCTTGAAGGATCAGCTATTTTCCTGAGATGCATTTTCAACTAGTGAGTTGCACTCGTTACCTCTATGGTAGAATCCACTGCATTTTGGCACTACCACTATGGACATCTATCTGTTGGTTCTCTCTTCTAGCTTAGTTCTAAGGCAATGGTACATGGAATTCTTTATCTTTCTCTTTCTTTGCCAATATGTTCTAGTTGTCTTACGAGCAAACAACATTGGGTTCCATTCGAGCCAAGTTCCTCTCATGCCAAAGAATGTATTAGTATGGTGCATACTAATCTATTCATACCCATGCCAACATCCCTTTGAGGATTTGGGTACTTTTAATTATTTATTGATGATTTTTATCACAAGACTTGGGTGTTCTTTCTCAAAAAGAAGACCGAATCCCTTGCACATTTCAAGGCCTTCGATCAACATGTTTTTACATAATCCAAGAAGTGACTTCAACTCCTTTACTAAGATCAAGTGAGGAATTCAAATCAAAAGAGTTCACAACATTCCTAAAGGAACATGGCATCAAATAGCACCTGGCTATGCCCTATACACCTTAGCATAATAGAATAGTAGAATGATGCAATGGCACAGTCATGGAAATGGCTTGTAGCATGTTATCCACTATAAAGTTGATGGCCCAATTCTGGGTAGGAGTACAGATGACTGTCTATCTTTTAAATAGAGCAAAAATAAAGATCATGCTAGAAAAGACACTGAAATAGGTATGGAGTGGTCATAAACCATCAATTTCCCATCTTAGAGTATTTGGTTGTACTTTTTATATGCATGTTCTAGATAAAAAGAGGAAGAAGATTGAACCAAAGATCCTCTAGTATATTTTCTTGGGGTATAGCACTAATTCCAAAGCATACCATCTCATGGATCTTGAGATGAATAAGATTTATTGAATTTGTGATGTGTTATGTGATGAATCATCATTTGTCTCATTAACACATAATGAAATAGACCAGACCACCTCCCACAGACTCTTCCCGTAGTTAGGTGATAAGCATGAAGAAGGTAAGCTACAAGAAGGAGAACTGTTCATTGATCTTGGTAATTTACAAGGCAGTTCTTCATCAAATCAATAGCCATATTAACATCCTAAATGGGTGCATTCCACAATCAAGGACTCACACCTGAGCTCTCCTCCAAACACTTCATCATAAGTTTGAACAAGATGACAGGTGAGACATGAATTCAATCTTGCAATCATGAGTTCAATAGTTGATAGCAACAAACCAGAGACAGTTCAAGAGGCCTTAATTCAACCTCATTGAAAGAAAGTTATAAATGTTGAATATGATGCCGTCATCAAAAATGGGACGTGGAAACTTGCTGATTTACCCATAGGGATGAAATCAATTAGCTACAAATGGATTTTCAATATAAAGTACAAGGAACATGGATCCATTGACAAACATAAAACTTGACTTGTTTTAAATGGTTATACTTAACAAGAGGGCATTGATTATGAGGAGATCTTTGCACCCACTATAAAGATCAAGACCATCAAAATTATTTTCACACTGGCAACACATTATGGATGGAAACTTTAGTAGATGGACATCAAGAGTGATTTCATAAATGCTGATCTGAAAGAAGAAGTATGCATGACCCAACTAGAAGGTTTCATCGATGAAAAACATCCATAAAAGGTATGTCATCTACTTAAGTCATTTTATGGACCTAAACAAGCACCTCAGGCATGGTACATAAAAATAGATTATCACCTATTGTAGCATGGTTTCATTCATATCCTGTCTGATTCCAATTTGTATATCAAGAAGGTTGGTATAGATATTGTCATTCTTGTCTTGTATGTGGATGATCTTGTGATCACTGGTAGTTTAGATGATCTTGTTGATGCAGTAAATAATGATCTAAAGAAATCCTTTGACATGACTGATTTGGGGCTACTACATTACTATCTTGGCTTGGAGATATGGTAGAAATAGAATCATGTCTTTATCTCCAAGATGAAATACGCCAAGAGACTCTTAGAAAAGTATATAATGTCAAATTGTAAACCCCTTTCAAGACTGATGGAAAAAGGTTTAAAACTCTCTTGATTCTAGGATTCCCCTCAAGTGGATGCAACTCTCTACAGACAACTCATTGTGAGTCTCATCTACTTGACCTACACTAGACTAGATATATGTTTTGTTATGAACTATCTTTCTAGATTTATGTAAGAACTGAAGAAATTTCATTGGATAGAAACAAAACATGTTTTGAGATATGTTTAAGGTACACCTGAGTATGGTCAAGAATACAAGAAGAATAGTCAATTCTAATTACAGGGGTACACCGACTTAGACTATGCTAGATCTGTTGATGACAAAAAATATACTTCAGGATACAATTTTCATCTCAAATCTAGACCCATTTCATGGATAAAAATAAAGCAATCAATAGTTTCTCTCTCATCAATGAAGGTAGATTATCATGCCACATGATGAGCTATGTGTGAAGAAATATGGATACGTCACATTTTGTTTGATATGGAGATTCTTGAAGATCAGCCACCAATTTTATTCTATGACAATCAAGGTGTGTTAAAGCTTGTGAAGAATCCAATATTTCATGAATGAACCAAACACATTGAGGTTTAATGTCATTACATTAGATAACATGTTTTAAACTAACATATTTAGCTCTAGTACTACCTGATGAATTCATATATAGTAGATAAACTCACCAAGTCTCTTGGCAAGGTGAAACATGATCTATTTTAGGGGTACATTTGTAAAAATAATGTAATAAATAGGGATGTTAGCATAAAAAATATTGTATTACATTATTTTGTAGTTATGAACATTGGATTAAGGCCACATAGAGGTAGTTTCAGGTAGTTATAAATAGTTATTTGTAATTGATTCATTTTGATATTGTATATAATGTAGTTTGTGTTATCAAAACTAAATATCAAAGTTTCATTTATCATTTCACCAATAACTCCTATATATGAGAAACCTCCAAGGAAAATTTATTAATTTGGACTTGAGTCTATATGTAGGTTGAAGATATAACATGCCATGAATATGATAGAGACAAGAATATTCAACATTGTTATATATAGCATTATTTATGGCCTTCTATAATTGGAAAAGATTCACATATCTAAAAAGTAAATGTAATATGCCAGTTGGTTGAATCCTTGAGTAGGGCAAGATGCCATGAGAAAGGATTGAGGTGGTAAGGTTGAAAGAGGCTATGAATCCATT
This sequence comes from Torreya grandis, assembly GCA_037957365.1. Classification (NCBI taxonomy): domain Eukaryota; kingdom Viridiplantae; phylum Streptophyta; class Pinopsida; order Cupressales; family Taxaceae; genus Torreya; species Torreya grandis. The sequence goes on from JARHVA010001946.1 coordinate 436,177, forward strand.
GTTAGGCATAATAAGCACCAAGGAAGAACTAGAAGAAATGTTTGAAAGACTTTGGGTGATTTTAGGTAAGGAACATGGGTTGAACAATTTCAATATGGAAAGAGCCACTCCCTAAGTAGAAGATCTTGATAGACCAAGCATAATAGGAAGTGCGCCAACTTGGGATCTAGATGAGCTATCCAAATTTGGTTGAGCCTAACAAACCACATCTTGAGGGAGGAATTATGACAACATCGTTTATTGAGATTATTGATAGCATAAGATAAGGGACTCATAATTTGAAAGAGGATTCATTGGAATTTTTTTTTAATTAGGTGCCATAATTCCACCTCCAGTCCTTCCACCTCAAGTGTGATAATTATAAGCCCAACTTCTATGACATTACATCTAACATTAGATCTTTAATGTGAAGAATATAAGGTAAGTACACAGTATTCAAATTATTTTTTTAAAATTCAACCAAGGAGTCTAATCCATTAAAGATACCAAATGTCAAATGGTATGAATTCCTTCCCTGAAGATACTTAGTGATTTTATCCCAAGCAACTCTACCAACATAACATTAGTATTGGTCATAATGGGAGACCACCATATATTATGATCATTAAAAGATAAACCAATGCAAAAACCATCATGAACCCATCTCAGATGGGGATTGATAACCTTGAAATCCTTCCATATGATTTTTTCCATAAATGATTCCTCAATTTTGAATGGATATGATGTTATGAGAAGGGTGTGGAAACTAATATTTTTCCAACTAGGTTTTCCATATCGGGTCTAGAGGATTTAGAGTATCTTAGAAATATATTCTAGGATTTATTACATTGAATGTCTTCAACAACCCAATTAGTATACAAAGCTACGCTCTACCTATATATATCAATAATTCCCATTCTTCATTTATTGTGAAAGAGGTAGTAGATATCCAAAACAACTCAATGGAATCCCCTCATTTATTTGGCATTATACTAGGTAAAATCCTTGAAAATTTTAGCCAACTTATCATAATAGGCCTAAAATGGAGCCCAATGGGAAGAATAGTAAACACAAGTACCCATTAAGGACAATGAAATTTTTTTGCTAAGAGAGTGGTTTGCTAACCTAGTATTCAACCTTTTTAAAACACTGTTAAGGACACATTGCCAAATCTCTACAAGAGAACTATCAAAGGTAAATGAGATGCCCATAAATTTGAAATTTTATCCTCTATTTATCCATTTCCACTTGAAATGGAGAAGCCACTCAGGCATAGGCATCATGCTTTGTTTGAAACATTGATTTTTTATCCATTTCAAAACAGATATAGAGGTTACAAAAATACAAGACACTTCATGGTTGTTGAGAATTTTTTTTCCTCATCCTCAAGGGTTTGTAAATCATCATTAACAAAGTGGCCATTAGTGAGTTGAGAAGAAAGGTCAGGTATAATAATATGCAAAACAAGACCTCAATCAGCTCTAAAAGCAAGAAGATAACCTAAATGTTTTATAAAAAGAACATATAAAGTTGGAGTAGAAGTTCAACCTTGATAAATGGAGCAATGGAGTCAAATACTATTAGATTTGAGACCATTAATAGTGAGGTAGGTAGAGGCATCTACCAATAAACTTTGTACTATCAAAATAAATAATTGCCCAAAACCAAGAGCCTTTAGTATATCTAAGATAAAAGGCCATTCAATTATGTCATAGGATTTTTAAAAAGCCAATTTAAGAAAAATTATTTTTTGTTGTGAAGCCCTAGCTCATTCCATACCTTTCCAAATAGTAATAGGGTTATCAATAATATATATACATTTAATAAATCACATGTTCTCTGATCTAACACTAATAGTAAGAATGAGACATATGTGGTTGTCAAAAGCTTTAGCAAGGATATTATAAGACACATTTAACAAAGTGATAGGCCACCGACTGGTAATGAGATCTAGGTCATTGAATTTTAGTATAAATTTGATATTACCTTGATTGATTATGGCACGCAAAGATTGATTTTTTATAGGTTCTTTATAAACTTGAAGTAAATCAGGCCCAACAAATTCCCATGTGGCTTTGTAAAATTTTCATGGAAGGCCATCAAGGTCATGAGATTTATCATTAATAATGTACTGTAGAGTCTATGTGAGTTAATGAAGAGTTAGAGGTTCGTCACAAAGTCATTGGTATATAGACTTTAGCTTATGGGGAACCACATCAAGGCATTCCTACATAGTTTGGGTTCTTTCCACTATTTCCTTTTAAGCTTCAAACACTATTTTATAATGGTCCATAAAAGTAGGTGGATGTTAGGAAGAGAAGAGATCCTTGGATGAGATGAATTGATAATCTTGATCTGGGGCTTGTTTAGCAATGAGGGGTTTTAAAAATTCCTTTGAAGCATTATCTTCAATTTTGAACCAATACAAGTGAGAAAGAACTTGTGCCCCTATAGAAACATGACCATCTACCACCTTATTGTGGTGTTTGAGCAAGGTGATCAAGATCTATAAGTGGTGATCAAAGGGATGTGTTTGAGAAGTGAAAGAAATATTTGAAATTATTTAAGTACATCTTCATTTGCCCATTTTATGATATGATCAATTTACTTCCAATAGTGTTTGATAAATGTGGTGGTACATAGAATAGCCTCATTCTACCATTCAATCTAGTTTGAAGTATAAGCCAAGTGGGTTGCCAGGTTCTAAACTTGAGAAATGTGACATATGGTGCCTTTATGGCTCGAGAGAGATGTTGATAATGAAATGATTAAATGGCACTTTGAACTGACCTATGATCTAGTCCACTCTGTAAGAGATGGGGACATGGTTTGAGAGAATGTATTTATAATTAACATTGATTGGTTTTCCATTAATGTTGGATAAAGATAAAATATGTTATTCTAAAAACATGTAACAATTAATCCTTTTGAGGATGCAGTCAGTGCCAGTACCCTAGTCAAACTATGTAAACCAAGGCATAATATTTAATGTTTTTCTTTAGAGGAGAGGGTTGATAGTACCCCACATCTTCCTGAAATAATACCATGTTTCACATTCTCCAATGAACCATCTCATGGACAAGCCACAAACTTTGTCATTGTAGTTTTCAGCCAAATTAGAATCCATGCACATGAGCCTCATGGAAAGTGATAAATTCTCACCCAAATATAGCCATAATAAATATTTGTCATGGACATTATTTTGATCATAAGTGTTGATATCTCTAAATGAATGACCATAAATATTCAAAACATCTAAATTCTTTGTGTGACATTTTTTCCCCCATAGAAAGAATTAATTTTGAAAATTTTGTTGACACTAATATGTTAGTGCCACCACATCCTTCCTCATGTAGAGTAGAGAATTAGGTGGCACTAGGTGAAACACACTTCAAAGTAGTCTATAGATGAAATACATAAATTTGTACTCCTTGTAACAAAAATAATCTAAAGAACCAACATGTTTGAAAGCATTTTGCACAAAGAATTTGTGAGAGGACTCTATGGGACCTTGACCAATATAAGAGAGAATATTCAATGGGATATATCATCCATTTGGAGCTCTCCTTGGCCATCCTATATATCTTCAAGGTATAAAAAACTATTATGATGGTTTGGATGAGTGAATCCCTTAAGCACAATGGATCAAGGTATAGCCCCATTTTCATCTAGAGGAGATTCACCAGCACCACAAGGTGGGATGTGCAACCACCTAGAGGAGGACTCACTTTCTAAAGATATCCCAAAGGATGAAGAACCTTTTTGAGGATGTGAACCTTGAAAAATGATATTCTACTAGGCCTGTATGGATTTAAAATGATGAGGAGGAGAGATGGAAACACTTGAGGCGGACATGGTTATTAGAGGAGAAATAATAGGGGGAGGGTTTTGGTATGGACTATGATTTTTGGGTGGTAACCATAGTATAGTAGGCAACTTTATCTTCCACATTAGGCTTGTTAGTTTGTGGAGGGTTCTAGGAGGGTTCCAAGTGACCCATAAGTGTAAATTATTTGATTTGATAATGATAATTGACATTGGAAAAAATATTTAGGAAGATTAAAATATAAAATCTTTTGTGCCCAATGATCATTACTAACTTAGATACTTATAAACTCTTCTAATTCCTTGGATAAAATTAACTCAACAAAAAATCATTTATTACAGTGTGAAGAATATAACATGGGATGTTTATGGCACAATACTAACCTAATGGGATAGATAATTTTGTCAATAAATGACCACAACATAATTGGAAAGCCAGGAAGTTTGATCCATATGAGCACCCTAAGAGAGGCCTGGTCAGTGACTTTGAAATCTTGGGTCAAGCAAGATATACTAAATAGGATGTTTTAGAGAAAGTATCAGCTTGATTTGGCTAAGAGAGATTGAACTTTGGATGTCTCTTTAAGTGAAAAATAAATAAAAACCATTAGTGAGGTTTCAAACCCCATTAACATAGATTCTCAAGGGCTCCCACTGGTGATGAACCTAGTTGCTAAGAGAATTTTTTTGGCGGGATATAACCAAAAAAATATGTAATAAGAGAGTAATTCTCATATACCGTTTACATACATTATACATGACATATGCTTATAAACGTACCTTAGGTTAAGAGGGAAGGTCATAAGGGTTACCTAGTTGTACACTTTAGGACAAACTTCTTGGAGTGTTTTGGTGCCATTCTTCACACCACCTACAACAATAGTTGTATCCGAGAGTGTGGAGTCCATTAAATAAATATAGTCTACCCAAAGGGAAGTATGCCAAACATAGTAAATGTGCATAATCCATAGATTTTCCCACATAAGCAATATGGAAATCAAGTAAGCAAGCTATAAAAAATCTCAAGTTGGTCATGAAAACCCTAGAAGAACTTGTTTCTCCTTTTCTATGATGTGTTAAATTTTACTTATGATTATTATAGTAACAAATTTAATTACTAAGAGTTAGTTCATAATAGATTTAAATTTATCAACTCTTATATTAAAATTGAATATAAACAAAACCACATTATAAACTCAACACTAATAAAATATTATATCGTATACTAAATAAGCTTTAGGACATTGGGATAAACCTTGATTCCCCTGGTTATTAAAAAAAACCATTATTTCATATGATTTTTTATGATGTAACCACTACTGGAATTCAATTTGATGACAACATGAGTGGTTGAGATTTGACAAGCACCTTTCACTACCAATAAAATTTTCACAAAGGGGTTAAATTTGATTTTTTATTATTGTAGTTAATTTTTTAGTTATAAAAACTTAATTCACTATATAATTATAGGTATCTACTATTATATTAGAATTTAATATAAGATGGTATATTGTAAACTCGACATTATTAAATATTGTTAAGCATAAACAGATCTTTCATTTTTTAAAAAATTAACAAACTTTGTGAAACATGGTAAATATTATACCACATTCATCCTTGACAACATGATTATTTATGAAGTTTTATCATAAATACAATTAAGAACTAGGGTAAACAACCCAATACCTATGCACTTTATGTGTAGGGTCTATTAAGTATATTTATGACATCTAAATTTTATATAAAAAAAATCAACCAATAAAATTATGATGTTAATATACCATTTTTGTTTCATGTGCTTAATTGATTTACTAAAAAATTGTTGATACTAAAAATATAACTATAAAATTTCATTTAATATAATGTAAAATAATTAATATTAAAAAATATGTGAATAACATTTTGATACTTTTGCGACTTATATAAGAACTCATTATTAATTCTTCTATATTATTATAAAATACAAGTTGAACAACTATTGATTTTACTTTATTTTAAAATAAATACTTCTATGAATATTATATATATTATATGTTATTATAGATAGTTGGTCCTTTCCACAAAGTATACAAGATGAGACTTAAGAAAACTATGTAAAAGATATTTTAGAAGAGTATATATATATATATATATATATATATATATATATATATATATATATATATATATATATATATATATATATATATATATATATATATATATATATATATATATATATATATATATATATATATATATATATATATATATATAAAATCTTTCATGATTTCTTCTTTTAGGAGTGAACAATTGTAGCATGTGAATCTCAAGGTTGAATGGATAACGGTAATAATTTTTTTGTATTGGACTAAGGGGGAATTCAAACTCTTCTCATAGTAATTAGCTTTGAAGCTAATATATATTTTCGTTTGAAGCACCATTTTAATATTGGAATGCTTTAGGATATCATATATTACAAAAAAAAAAAAAAAAATGAAGGTTACATAGCAGTCATGGTGGAAGCACCAACCAAAATTCAACACGCTAATGGATTTTCTGCCCAAGTGATTATGAGTGAAAAATTGATTCCATTTGTAAAATTGGTCACACATCCAAGATATGAGGAAAGTGAAATGTCATTACCTAAGTAGATATTTAGTTTAACATGCCATTAGATTCCTTCCCATGTATGACCACTATGAATAGTGTCTATTTTATATTATTTTTGGGGGTTTTATTATGGAAGGGCCCAAAAATTAAATAGATATTTAACTTAACATGCCATTATATTTCCCTCCATGTATGACCATTACGAATAGTATCTATTTTCTATTATTTTTTTGGTATGTTTATGGAAGGGCCCAAAAATTAAATATGCACTAATTATTGAACAACAAATTTTTAAGGTGGGAACTATTGATTGAAGATTTTTAAGTCCATATATATTTTTTAAATCTGAATAATACACTTATTTATTTGTGTTTTTGTCTAATAATGTATATTTTATAACATATGGACATATGAAGATAATCATTATATCTAAAAATATATTAAATTTAAAAGTGAATGTCTTTTGAAAAACATTAAATCAAGAATATGTGCTTGAAAAATCATTTAAGGTGATAAGTTGTAAAACACAAGTGCCAATATCCGTTAATAAAGTATTGATTTATACATATAATCATCACTAATTATATATATATATATATATATATATATATATATATATATATATATATATATATATATATATATATATATATATATATATATATATATATATATATATATATATATATATGCGATCAATTATATTCATGTTTTGAAACAAAATGTTCAGCATTTTAATTCTATTTGAAAATAAAATCAGCGACTTGATCCCAAGATCCAACCCCATCAGTTTCACCTACATGGGCATTTGTGCACAATTATTACATCTTCAACTCTATCAAATCTAGTACCTATAAACAAATATTAAATAAGGCTCACCATTTTTCAATAAATATAGAATGAAAGCACAAATTGAATAATCCCTTCAAAATTTCAACAATCACTCCAATTCCAAAAAGATCAACCAAAAGTTGAATTTAAATTTAAAAAAATAATATAATTTGGATGCATAAAGATGTTCAATGGTTTCGTTCAATATCTATAGACTAGATATTCAACCACTTGGTTATCTTTAACCATAGCAGTGACTATATATTCAATCCACTAAATTAAGAAATGTTTTTTAATTAGGATTATTAATAGAGGATCCAACAATTTTGAATACCATAGTTGGTAGATAAATAAGTTAATCCTAATCAAGCCATAGATTAAACTAAAAAAAATTGAAGTATTTGAAGACATTTTCAGCATGTGAAAATATGGTTGGTATGGATAATGTTGTGTGTAGTTTAGTGACATAAAACATAATTATTAAAATCATATCCTTTATTTATAAATCCATTTGAATTCATTTCATGAATTACTTTAGTTCTTCCTTAGAAAGAAGTTGGATTTTTTCAATTTGAGTAAACATACACAAACATGCTTTCATATATTTGACTAAACATGAAACCCACATTCAAAATCCAATCTTAAAATTTTGAAATCTGGTTATGGATACTTAATAATGTTAATTTTATCCCACATTTACTTTAGTTGACTTGAGCACTAAATTGTTCCTATTTCACCACCTCACTTTATCCTAAGTACTTGTATGGGACCATCCTTTCTAAGTTTTTATTTTATACCTACCGAATAAAAATATATCCAATCATAAATACTAAGATTCAATAATATTAAGATCAAGCACCACCTTTATTGGTTAGAATAAACCTACACAATTCAGGATTTATAGTTAACCCTAACCTTATGAGTCAATCTTTGTCTTTACCTAGAAATGGATATTTTTCAAATTTAAACCCTCCCTTATAGTTTAGTTCATATTTCTAGGACTAGATAGATTTACATGTCACCCTTTTGGATTGTTGTAAAGGCACATCTAATATCTTATTTTACCACTTGGTAATTACTAGGAAATTTCACTATTAAGGCACACTTTTATTATTTCACACTAATCAAATCTTCCATGTTCTTTAAAAGCTTTATCGTATTCACATGAATAATCATTTATCCAATTGAAAATCCTATTCTATCAAGAGTCAAACAAAAAGCATTATTAAGCATTCAAGCCATCTCTAGATGTATACATGTAGAAAATGAGCACTATTTTTTGAAACACTCTAGGTGGGAGAAATATGTGATCTTGAATTTCCTCTTTGGATTATTAGATACATAGGCAATGTTTAATGATTGTGGAGGTGATTAAAGTTAGATCAACCCATTATGTTCCCTCTTTTGGTTTTACAATATTTTAGTTATTGCAAACCATAGTAGGGTTTCAACCTTGAAGAGGTCATTTGCATGTCATCTACACACAACCAAAGGTGATAATTATGTATACATGCATATTTCAAGTAGGTTCAAGTGATTATGCCATCGTATTCCTATTTTCCTACATATCTCAAGATTGACCCACAAAAGATAGTAACAACATTTGATTTTATCTATTTTCAATTGAAATTGACCTAGAATTGTGACAAATATTGTTTTAGTGTCACACACATAATAAATATGAGTTGGTCATATCTATTTATCTTTCAGTCACACACAATCAACCTAACAAGTAAAAAGAATTAAGTCTTCTTTGTGTTTTTCATAATTAGCTTCTTTCATTCATTCGCACTTTGTCTATTTTAGTTCATTATTTTTATTATGCCAGTTAAAATTCATTTACAAAACTTACTACCCTTGAAATAATTTTATCTTAATTAAAGTTAATGCACCATTTATTTCCAAATTCAGATAAAACACACATCTACCCATCTAACATAGAATTAAACCTAATTAGATGAAAACACTGAAATCATATTTAATTAAAAATTAAATTTCATAGTAATAATGGGCCAAAGACATGGGTTTCAAAATAATATTTTATTTCACACCAAACATGGAAGAATAGTCACATGAATACAATACAGTATAGGTGTAGAAAACAAGAAGAATAAAACCCAAAAGTATCAAGGCAAACATAGAATTATCCCATAAATGTATGGACACATTTGAAAGAGTAGGGTCTTTCTTGGAATCATATGGTTGTTCTTGAAAAACAACATATAGGAAAAATAATTGTTTTACAAAACTATTTGTAAAAGCAATGGATTAAAAGCTCCTCTATAGTACTAAAATTCTATGTAGATCTCTAGGAATTTAATCTTCTTCCTCAAAACCCTGAAACCCGAATAGGACAACTTAACTTGCAAATAGGCAAGCAAAATATTTTTTGGGGGTATGTACGAAGGATTATCAAGGTTTTTAAGGACTAATTTTTATTCCTCTTGATAGTTCATTATATTTTGAACAACAAACCAGGTATAATGCATGCCAATTAGAAAATCTCAATGATAAAATAGTGTCTACTCTACTTAAATTTTCAATGCTACAATGAATACTTGATTTATTCTAAAATATAGTAGTAATTATGACTGTTGAATCTTTTCTGTAAGTACTTGAATTGGTTTCTTTGACATATCCATTGTATCTTTTGAATACACTAATGCAATTATGTATTTATGGACTTCTCAAATTTAAATTATAACATTATTGATACATAAATTGAAACACAAATGACAAAAACATTAACAAGTGTGAACTCTTAATCCATGAAAAACTCAAAATAATGGTTAAAATTGCACATCTACAAAACTATACATTATATATTATTGAGGCCTTAAAAACATACATTATATATTTTTAAGAAAACTTTAAAAAATTTATAAACAAGAAAAAAATAAAACATAATAATAAAAATATAAAATAACACAAAAATATCCTAAATAATACAATTTTACAATTAGTAAATATCTCAAACCCAAATTTTGATGTCTACATTCTAATATATCTATCATCATTCTATCAAGAAAAAAGAAAAAAGAATCCTTTAAAGGGAATATAGGCCAACAAAACTTAATTTATATCTAGAAGCATTGCTTTCTCTCAAGGAAATTTCAGAATGTGTGAATGGTTACTCATTTTATTGTCCCATTTGTTCGAAATTTTTATGTTCTCAAGGAAATTTAGGAATGTGTCAATGGCCGTTCCATTTCTCCGCTCGGCATCCGACTTTTGTTTTGCCGTTTCCATCATCTAACAATTTATTATAGTTGTTCCAAATAAAAATTTATTTAATATAATGTTTTTTAAAAATAGTTATTTAAATGTAGTTTTTTTTTTCTTTTAATTTAATATTTTTAATGGCAGACGCAATGACTCCGCTTCCAAAGTCGTGGAAAAACGTTGCAGTAAGATCTATTTTTCAATTCAATATTAGGGGTTCATTTTGCTTCGTCTTATTCCTCCTCATCTTGAATCATATTTGCACATGGAAAGTTTTATATGCATGGAATGGAATCAAATCTAATGACATATTTTTATGTGATTAAAATTGACTTTGGAGATGTTAATAGATTTAAAATTTCAGCTTAATTTGTTTTATCAATTTCAAATTCATACAATCTTTTAAAGTTTTTTATTGATTTTTTTTAAAAATGAATTAGGTGTATAGAAAGTCTTTTGACTTAGTGTTAAGGATTGAAGAGTATTTGTTTCACTACATTTTTCGAGGGTACAATCGCGGTCTCATCTCTTTTTTGTTATGCTTTGTGATTTGTATTTTGGTGGATGGTTAGATAACACCTTCTACACCATCATCTTCACCATTCAACTACAAACCACTTAATTAAGTTTAAAAAGTTAATTTAAATTTGCTTATCAATTAGAAATTTGTTATGCCTACTTAAGTGTGACTTTTTTTAATTTAAAATATTTATGTTCTGAAAATTTATCTTTTTATGGAGCGACATTGATGATTGTCGTGCTTCTGTCAGCCAATGCTGGGTTGATTTGGTGTTCGGTTGGGAATCCTGGGGCAGCAATTATTGATAACATATTGATAACAACGATCATTGGGCATGGTTCAAACTGGAAGAATGGTGCACATGCTGTGCACAATGGGTTCCCAAACACTACCCCAGAGATTTTAAATGTGCAGATTTTTGCATCTTCTTTTGTGTCTAAACCTATTAGTAGTGGTATTGATGCTCCAACTTCACTCACAGCTCCTATTGGGGGTGCTTCTAGTGTGGCAAGTTTGGGATGTGATGCCAATGGGGTTTCAAAGGGCAAATCTTTTGTCAAAGTGCTTTCTCAGGTAAAGAAAACCATAGTCAAGCCCTTAGATGCATCAAAGGACATTTCAGTAGTGTCCTTTGAGAATGAGGCTCTTGAAGAGGTGTTTCAAAATATAGATTGGTTTGCATTTAGGGGTTTAATGTATAGATTTAACCAGTTTTGGCCTAACCTCCTTGATCTTCATCAGTGGGTCTCAGATTTGTGGCGGCCATTAATGGAGGATAACTTGGAACTATACCCTTGTGCTAGGGTTTTTTTATTGTGAATTTTTACAATACTACAAATTGTAGAAAGGTTTTCAGGTCCAAATCTTGGAGATGGGACCAACACTCCTCTTCTTGAAGCCTCGGTTCCCTAATTTCAATCCTCTTTTCAAAAACCTTTCATTCAAGACTTTAGGTTCATCTGCGTTATCTTCCCTTTCATTTTTAGGCAGAATCATGCCTTTCGGCCATTGGTGAATCCTTCGGAAACTTGTTGGATATTGATGCTTCTAATTCTTATTTTTTCTGCACCACTTTGCTTGGATTCTTGTTTGTTTGGATATTTCTCAAGAACTCACAGCAGTCATTGAATTGAGGGTTAAATATCGGTGTTGGTTTCAAACCCTAGATTATGAGGTGTTTCCCTTTAGGTGTTGTAGATGCTTCAATATTAGATATTTGGATGTTTCATTCCATAACACCAAGAGTAAAGTTGATTATTCATAGTGGTAGGATGCAAGTGTTGATCATCTAACTATTTTTATGAAAAGTTTTCCTACTGAGCTAGTAAGATAAGTTATAAAAAATTAATCAAGGGGTGGAGATTAAAGCTTGTATTGCTCAAGCTACGACTTTGTCCTTCACTTCCAAGGATAAATTTTTTGAGGTTGAGGGGAGAACGAGGTATTTTAATGTGTTTTTAGCTAGTGGGATTGTGGCCTCTGGATGTCCACCAATGGAATTTTGTACAACTTCTAGTGTGGATTCAATAAATTCATGTAACCTAAAAAGTTGGAATGTAGTGCGCAGTAAGAAAATGAGATGCACCATACTTGCTTCGTCCTCCATAATTCTTCTCTCTTATAACAGAGAAAAGGGAAGGATTCGTTCTATTGAAAAGTTTTGTTATATTGTTTTTGTTTTTTTTTTTAAAATTATTTTGAGTTTGCTTTGGGACTGTTAATCTCACTATAACAGTTTAAAGTTAATTTTTATATTTCCTAATAAATTTTCATCTAAGACGAACCCGTAATATTTTGATGGACATTTTATCCCCCATATATATACATATATATAAAAATGACTATGTATTAGGAAAAGAAAATTTTTTACCCATCGAATAAAGTCTGAAACCAAAAAAGAAAACTCAAGTCCTCCATGACATTGATAATTGGCATTGCTATTTTTTTTTTCTTTTGATTTAATTATCAGGCCATGTCAATCGAGGCTTTTATGGTCCTCCTTCCTTTATGTGTTATATTTATATCGCTACATCTCTGCCGAAGTAGCAATGGATTCTGTGAAATATGCTCCCATGAGAGCAGTTATGAATGATGCTGCAGGTCGCTTGCAGTGTTACAAGAAAGACTGGCTCAACGGATTCACTGCTGGGTTTAGGTAATTGCGATCAGTTTGATTGGTTTCTTTGATTTCATCGTCTAACAATTTCGCTAAGGTGTCTCATCACGCTATGCTATGCTATGCAATCTTGTGAGCAGGGTATTGAACCCCACGGCAGATGTGTTCTTTGCATTGGTGGTTCCTGTAATTGCATTTGGGGAACAACTTGATAAAGAAACTGGTAAAACAAATCATGTCTAGGATTAAACTTGAATTAATGTTGTGTTCAGCCTCAGAATATAATATATGAATCCTGCAACTGCAGATGGGCTGTTGAGTGCTACGCACACGCTTGCGTCTACTGCAACGTGGAATCATTCATTCCTTAATTGGGGGTCAGTCGCTGGTCATCCAGGGAGTAGCCGAGCCAACAGTCCTTATGTATAATTATTTGTACAATTTTGCCAAGGATAAAGATGATTTGGGTTCCACTCATTTCGTACCACGGACAGCCTGGTGAGAATAAAACACTGAAGATAAGATCTCCTACGATGTAGTTAAACAGAGCCGTGACGTAATGAATAAAGTTTGTGTTTGTTTTTATTTACAGGATCTGTACGTGGACGTGTATCCTTCTGGTTAGTATGGCGGTGTTTGGGCTCTGTTCTCTAACTAAGAAATTCACACGAGTGGCCGAGGGGTTGTTAGGAGTTCTTCTGGCTTTGATGTGCATGAAAGAGGCAATAAAGGTGAAGAAGCATCTTTCAAATCAATACAAAGTAATAATTGACTTGATTTCTAATTTGTGGCCAGTTTGTTAGTGCTCCCCCTTAATTTCTACCACTAATTACTTCAGCATTTACAATGCCTAAATTTTGTCTTAGATAATCAAATGTCTCATTTCCTAATGCCTTTGTGAATATATCTGCCAATTGGTCTTCAGATCGACAAAACTCCAAACGTATTTCTCCATTGTTCACTAACTCTATGATAAAATGGAATCTTGTATCAATGTGCTTGCTCCTCTTGTGAAAAACAGGATTTTTTGACTCTACAATTGCTGATTTATTGTCACAAAAGATTGGTGTTGACTCCTTCTGTGCTTGTAATAAATCTGTCAATACTCTCATCATCCAAGTTGCTTGACACGCTGCTGATGTGGCTGCTACATACTCTGCTTCAGCTGATGAAAGTGTCACTATAGGTTGCTTTTTGAATGCCCATGTGACCACACCTGTTCCAAAAAGAAAGGCATGTCCAGAAGTACTCTCACTGTCATCAATGCTACCTGTAAAATCACTATCAGTATAACCAATCAAACCAAAATCATTAGTTGTGGAATATAAAATTCCATATATTGTTGTTCCTACGACATATCTCAATATCTTTTTTCCAACTTGCCAATGTGAGTCTTTTGGTGACTCCATGAATCTAGAGATTAAACTGACCCCATACATGATATCTGGGCTTGTAGTTGTAAGATACATCAAACTACCAACTAGTCTTTTGAATGTTGTAGAATCAACATTAGACCCTTTGTCTTCTTTGCTAATTTTGGTCCCTGTGGCAACTGGTGTATGTGCTGATTTGCAATTCAACATCTTAAACTTCCTTAACACATCCCTTGCATATTTAGTTTGACAAATACAAATTCCCTTCTCTGATTGTAAAACTTTGATGCCCAAAAACTTCTTCATTAATCCCAAATCTTTCATTTCAAATTTTTTCTTCATTGCTAATTTAAATGTGTCTATAGACAAATTTCCAATGAGGATCAAATCATCAACATACAAACACACAATCAAAATCTGACCTTCTTGATTGATTTTTGTGTACAATGTAGGCTCACTATTGCTTCTGCTAAATCCATTGTTTGTCATGTATGAATCAATCCTACTATACCATGCTTTTGGTGCTTGTTTGATACCATAGAGAGCCTTCTTCAATCTGTAGACTATTTCTTCATGTCCATGCACTTCATAACCTGGTGGTTGTTTCACATACACTTTTTCATCTAGGAAACCATTCAAGAAAGTTGATTCGACATCCATTTGATATACATTCCAATTATTTTGTGCAATTATTGCTAAAACCATTCTAATAGTATCAAGTCTAGCAACTGGAGAAAATGTTTCATTATAATCAATTCCATGTTCTTGTACAAAATCTTTTTCGACTAACCTTGCCTTGTGTTTTTGAACCTTTCCTTCTACATCAAATTTGGTCTTATAAACCCATTTGACTCCTATGCAATCCTTACCTTCAGGTAGATTAATTAGATCCTATGTTTGGTTTTTTTCAATGGCATTCATCTCTTCATCCATTGCTTTTATCCAATGTTCCTCATTAACTGTTTCTTCATAATACATAGGATCATATTTTTTTCTTCTTGTTTATAAATCTCATTCAAGTTTCTCATTTTCTTACCTTTAAGTTTTGATCTTAAAGTGGCAAGATTTGGATCTAATTCATCACTTACTTGTGAATTTGGAGTAGGATGACATGCATGACCAGATGAGTCACCTTGTGCTAAGCTCCTAGGTGTTCTTATTGGAGTGCTTGTTCTTACTTGTGGAGAGGATTGATCACCTTGAAAATTTTGTTCTTTAGATTCTTCTTCATTTTGGGAAATTGGTACTCCAATTGTTATAGTTTTATCAATGCTTCCATCCCATGCTTCTTCTTCCTTAAATTCTATATCTCTGCTAATAATCACTTTGTTTGAAATAGGGTTATACAACTTATAAGCCTTTGATTCTTCACTATAGCCAATAAAAATGCATTTCTCACCTCTATCATCAAGTTTTCTTCTCAATTTAGATGGTATAAGAGAATATGCAATACAACCAAAAATTCTAAAATGATGTACACTATGCTTCTTACTACTCCAAGCTTCTTGTGGAATTCGATATCTAACACTCTTTGTTGGGCTTCTATTCAGAATATATACTGCACATGCTACTACTTCTACCCAATATTCATTCATCAAATGTTTGGCCTTCAACATGCTTCTAGCCATCTCCATGATTGTTCTATTATTTCTTTCTTCTACACCATTATGCTATGGTGTGTACCTTGTAGTCAGTTGCCTTTTAATGCCATTATATATGCAAAAATATTGAAATTCATTAGACATATATTCACCTCCTTCATCTAATCTAAGTACTTTGATGTAAAGGCCACTCTGCTTTTCAACCATAGCCTTGAATTCTTTAAACTTTCCAAAGGCTTTAGACTTATTTTTAAGAAAATATATCCAAGTCTTTCTACTAAAATCATCAATTATGTTTAAAAAATAAGAACTACCTCCAAATGATGAAATTTGCATTGGTCCACATAAATCACTATGGACTAGCTCCAATATTACCTTTGCTCTATATGAGGCTCTTACTGGAAAGCTCTCTCTATGTTGTTTTGCCAGAATGCAACTTTCACATGAACTTCCTAGATGTTTTATTGGTGGTAATCCCTTCATCATATATTTTTTTTGTAACAAATTCAAACCTCCAAAATGTAAATGTCCATACCTTAAGTGTCATATCAATGATTGGTCTAGATGCATGGTTTTGAAGTGGGCTTCCTCTTCTCCTTGGATGCACTGAATTCGAAGAGGGAATATCCGATTCTTGGTCATCTCCATTTTTCCTATCAACCTATCATTTAGAAATTTGTCTAGAATTGTGCAAACATTATCCATAAAAGATACTTTGTAACCTTTCTGTACTAACTGTCCAACACTCATAAGATTATGCTATAGTCCATGTACAAAATAAACATCAGGAAAAAACCTTCTTTCACCATTTTTTGTCAAAATATTTATTACTCCTTTACCCATTACATCCACTTTTTTATCATTTCCTAATTTCACTTCAGATTTTACGAAATCATCAAGACTAGCAAAAAATTCTTTATTCCCTGTCATATGGTTATTGCATCCACTATCTAAGAACCAAATATCTCTAGCATTTTCTTGAGAAACATGACAAGTGATAAATAGGCTTCCAGAATTAGAACTAGATTCATTTGTGTAATTATCATTCTGCTTGTCCACATATCCTTATTTCTTTCTGCATTCACTTGCATGATGTCCATATTTTTTGCAGTAATAACATTGAATGTTAGATTTATCAAACTTTTATGAATTTTGCTAGAAGTGATTGTTGCCACATCCTCTATTGTTGTAGTTTTGATTATTGTTTTCACCTTGATTTGGATTGTTCCTTCTATTTCTGCCTCTGCCTCTTCCTCTGAAGTTTGACCTTCCTCTTCATCTTCCTCTATTGAATGATACCTGAGACTTGAAAGCATTCTCAAAAGAAGTATTGTTATTCCTATTCATTCTGGATTCATATGTTAACAAAGATCCCATTAATTCATCTACTGATAACTGTTTCAAATCCTTGGTTTCCTCAATAGCTACAACTATTGCATTAAATTTGATGGGTAAACTCTTGAGTATTTTTTCTATGATCTTTTGATCTGTTATTGTTTCTCCATTAGATCTAATTTGATTCACAATATTCAATACTTGACCCATAAACTGGTCTATAGACTCTGAATCATTCATTTGCAAACTTTTAAAATTTCTCCTAAGAGATTGCAATTTAGCTATTTTCACCTTTGTATTACCTTTATAGGTAGTCTACAAGATTTTCCATGCTAACTTGGATCTCGTTGCTACTACAAATCTAAAAAAATAGATTCATCCATTGTCTGTTGGATTAGGAATAGAGCTTTTGCATCTTTTTTCTTGCTCTTTTTCAGCGCTTCCTTTTGTGCTCGAGTTAATACCTAATGGGCAACCTCATCTTGTGGTTCTACAAAGCCATTTTCTACCAAATCCCAAATATCTTGTGAGCAAAACAATGTTTTCATTTTAGTTGCCCAAAAGTCATAATTCTTATCATTGAAAACAGGAATCTGGAGCTGAGAAATACTATTGTTTGTTACCATGTCTCAAGTTTGCACAGTCAGAGATTACTGCTATAACACTCGCTGTAGACTTCTATCAAGTGTCTTCATATGCTTCTAGGAATTCTGTTGCTTCCCAAATCATTGCCCTCCTTCACTCTCCTCTTTGCTATCCTTTCTTTATTTCTATTTTGTTTTTCCTTACCTCTGCATCGATCTATGTATTTCGCTATCTTTTTTTTAATTGCCATACTCTTTCTTTTTTGGTGAAGGAAATATTAGACTACTGCTACGATTGCATAGAAATTGTAGATAATGATGGGAGAAATGCTATCCACTTGGTGGCTTAAAATGCAGTGCCAATATTTGGCAAAAATTTTACGCTCTCCTAGAACGCTTCAACTATGGCTCTACCACTCTTTCACTGTCTACTATTATTCCCTCTAGCTGCGCTCCTCTAACAAACCTGGGTCTGATACCAATTTGAAAGAGAAAACAAAGCATTAAAAAAATATAATAGAAAAAATAACAAATGCCCAGATTGCTATGGCAATCAAGAAGTTTCTTTAATCTTATTATTCTGACTTGAAACTGCGAGCAGCGATTACATTAAATAGAATTTGAAAACAAATCTAACTAAAAAATAAACTAGAGTTTCACTACAGATGTGCATGCGGATAGAGCTAAGACAAACAAACTAACCGTGCAGACTGCGTGCATGAGGGAGCTAACAAGAAGTTTAACTATTTTTTTTCCTAGTTTTCTCCACTGTGTGCATGAGGGAGGCAAACCGCTACTTGGAGAAATTATCTCCAATTTATAACATGTTAGTGTAGGGAATTTTTGGGGAATTTCACATACCTGAATGGTAAAAGCGTATGGATATTGATATTGAAAAGCTACCATTTTCATGACGATCAACCAACGGGATGTTTGGAGTGATATTGGCAAGCAGGGCTTCTGGTCACGGTTCTTAAAACTGGAAAGGCTAGATCTTGGTGCTATGGCATAGGTTTTTAAATGGAATTTTTGTAGAATCTAAAAAAACTAAACAAAATTTCTATGCCCACAGAAAATAACAGCAGAAAAAAAACAGAGTATAAAAACTTAAAAAATAGAATACTCAGAAATTCTTTATTTGCAGGGTTAACAAAGAAAAGTTTTTTTTCATTCAAATGATCAGCGCTTTACAAAAATAGTTATTAATAATGAGGATTGATTAACTAAGGGTAGTTTAATAGGCTGTTTGAACATCAGTCTAAACAAAAAAGTCTATATCTCCAAACATGCATTTCATCATGCATTATTCGTTGTGCTAAAAAATAAACTGCAGTTTGTTTAAATAAATGTTTAACTAAATTATAAAGGATAAACTATAAATTAAAAAACTCTCATGCGTTGATGAGCTACAATTGAAAGTTGAGGAAAGCATGCAGTGAAAGAAGCATGCATGCATCAGTTATCAACATACTCCCCCTTGATGCTAAGAGGGCTTACAATCTGATCTCTGAGTGTCAAAAATTGATCTGTTGCAACTGCTTTCGTGAAGATATCTGCCAACTGTTCTTTAGTGTTGATGTATTTCAATTCTACTACCTTCATTTGCACTAAATCTCGAATAAAATGATGCTTTAAATCAAAATGTTTTGTCCTTCTATGATGGACTGGATTCTTGGCCAATTTAATAGCACTAATGTTATCACAAAAAATA
The DNA here is from genome assembly GCA_037957365.1 of Torreya grandis. Lineage (NCBI taxonomy): Eukaryota > Viridiplantae > Streptophyta > Pinopsida > Cupressales > Taxaceae > Torreya > Torreya grandis. The sequence continues at coordinate 455,866 of JARHVA010001946.1, forward strand.
ACTATGGGCTGAACTTGAATCTCTCCAATTTCTTCAAGAAGTTTTCTATGCCATAATGCTTGTGCACCTGCTGAAGTGACTGCAACATACTCTGCTTCTGTAGAAGAAAGGGCAACTATACTTTATTTCTTTGAGCTCCAAGTAATCAAACCAGAACCAAAAGAAAAACAATTTTCAGATGTTGACTTTCGGTCATCCAAACTACCTCCCCAATCAGAATCACTAAAACCAACAAGATTAAACCTTTTAGAAGTGTATTAATGAAAACCAAAATCTAGAGTGCCTTTCATATACCTCAAAATTCTCTTGGCTGCCTTCATATGTATTTCTGATGGCTTTGTCATGTACCTTGAAATAAGTGAAACTGAGTAAGCAATATCAGGTCTTATGTGAGTTAGAAACATTAAGCTTTCAACAATACTTCTATAAGTTGTCTCATCAACTCTTTCAGCACCATCATCTCTACACAACACAACTCCATGAGCAACTGGAGTGGAGACTGGTTTACAATCAGCCATATCAAGTTTCTTCAAAATATCTTTAGCATACCTTATTTGACAAATAAAAAATTTATTCTCCCTTTGATAAACCTCCATTCCTAAAAAATATTTCATAAGGCCTAAATCTTTCATCTCAAATTCATTCATCATGAAAACTTTGAATTCATCCTTCATCATAGAACTGCTACCCATATACAACAAGTCATCAACATACAAACTTACAATTAGAATATCATTACCTTCTTGTTTGTAGTAAAGGGTAGGTTCACTCTTACTTCTTTGAAAGCCATTCTCTTGAAAATATCCATCAATCCTAGCATACCATGCCCTTGGTGCTTGTTTGAGGCCATACAAAGCCTTCTTTAACTTGTAGACATGATTTTCTTTTCCTTGCACTTCAAAACCTTGTGGCTGTTCCACATATACTTCTTTTTCTAAGTACCCATTCAAGAAGGCACTTTTCACATCCATATGATGGATGCTCCAATTCTTTTGAGCTGCTAATGAAATCAGCATTCTAATGGTCTCTTGTCTTGCTACTGGTGCAAATGTCTCTTCATAATCAATGCCATACTTTTGTGTGAAGCCTTTAGCAACTAATCTTGCTTTATGCCTTTCAACACTTCCATCACTGTTACACTTAATCTTGTAGACTCATTTGGTGCCAATCTTCTTCTTGTCATGTGGAAGCTTTGTAAGCTCCCAAGTGTCATTCCTATGAATAGAATCCATCTCTTCTTGCATTGTTTGCATCCAAACCTCATTAGTATATGCATCTTCAAAACATGATGGTTCAAAATCAGCCTTGGTAAGTAAAGCAAAATTCAGTATCTCACCTCTTGGATTTTCTTCATGTGCTTGATTTGAACTCCTTTGATAATTGTCACTCAATCTTCTTACCTTCCTTGCAGAACTAGGACTTGAATCTGGACTTACACTTGGAATTGAACAACTAGATGAGGGGTTACTTGATGGATTTGTAGCACTTGGAACAGAAATATTAGTGGGCTGCCCATGATCAATATCATCCATAATAACTTCATTTAAAACAGATTTTGACTTTTTTATATGGCTTTTTTGATGACCATAAACTCCCCCTTCATCAAAAATCACATCTCTTGACACAATAAGCTTATTAGTGAGAGGATTATATAACCTGTAAGCCTTACTATCCTCACGATATCCAACAAAAATACATGACTCACTTTTGGGATCTAAATTTTTCCTCTTTTGATCAGGGACATGAACATAGGCTAAGCAACCAAAAACTTTGAAATAATTAACATTTGGCTTTTTCTCATACCAGGCTTCATATGGAGTCATCCTGTCAAGTGCACTAGTGGGACTCCGATTGAGAATATATATTGCTGTAGCAACTGCATCTCCCCAAAAAGAATTACTTAATCCTTTTGTTTGTAGCATGCTTCGTGCCATCTCCACCACTGTACGATTCTTCCTTTCAGCTACACCATTTTGTTGAGGTGTGTATGCAGTGGTGAGTTGTCTTCTAATGCCATGCATATCACAATAACCTTGAAAGGATTTTGAACAAAATTCTCCTCCACGATCAGTCCTTAAGCATTTGATTTTGCACCCTTTGTCATTTTCTACAAGGGCTCTAAACCTCTTGAATGTCTCAATAGCTTCACTTTTGGTCTTCAAAAAATAAACCCAACACTGTCGTGAGTAATCATCAATAAAAGTAATGAAATATGATGACTTACCCAAACTCTTTATCTGCATAGGACCACAAATGTCTGAATGAACTAATTGGAGTGGATAATGGGCCCTCCATGCATTGCCTTTTGAAAATTTCTCTCTTGCATGTTTTCCTTTAGCACATCCTTCACAAACTTCCTTGTGCTCTTCAACCTTAGGCAAACCAAAAACTAATGCTTTTGATGTTAAAATCTTCAAACTATGAAAATTTAAATGCCCATACCTGAGATGCCACAACCAACTTGTATCTTCATATGCCATATTGACAAGGTTCTTGTTATGTTCACCAAACTTCAATGGAAACATTCTATTCTTTGTCATGGGCACCACTGTTACCACCTTGTTTCCTTGATTCTTATCATAAATTATACATTGTTGATTTTCAAATACAACTTTATAATTCTTCTCACATAATTGTCCAACACTCAACAAATTATGCTTTAACTTTGAAGTGTAATAAATGTCTTTAACACTCTTCATACCTTCTTTTGTATGGACTTCCATAGCTCCTTTTGCAGCAACCTCCAGTGATTTGTCATCACCAAGCTTGATCTTAGATTTAAAACTTTCATCCAGTATAGAAAAAAGTTTTTCATTCCTTGACATGTGGTTAGAACAACCTGAATCTAAATACCAAACATCTTTAGAAACATTTTGAGCTTTGTCATAAGATAAAAATAAATTATCTGGAAGGTTCTCATCACCTTCTTGAGCATAATGAACACTTTTACCATTATTACCTTCTTTTAATCTACACTCATAATTAAAGTGGCCATACATGTTACAATGATAACACTGAATATTTCTTTTCTCAAATCTGCCTCTACCTCTTCCTCTGAAACCACCTCTTCCTCTAAAGCCACCTCTGCCTCTATTTCCTCTTGAGTAATTCTGATTTTGACCTCTACCTTGGCCTTGATTACTCTTGATGCTACTATTTGTATCTTCATTCTTTGTGATTTGTAATTTGGAAGAAAAAGCTTTCTCTTCACTTTCTCCAAATGAATCTCTCAATCTTTCTTCATGAGACATCAAAGATCCAACTAGATGATCAAATTGAAGGGTAGACAAATTCTTGCTTTCTTCTATGATTATGGCAACATGGTTCCACCTTGGTGTGAGAGACCTCAACACCTTTTTGATCACAACCTCATTGTTCACAATTTCACCAAGTGTAGCCATCTTATTGACCACATCTTTTACTCTGACACAATAAGTACTCACACTTTCAGCTTCTTGCATCTTTAAATTCTCGAATTCTCTCTTCAATGTCTGTAACTTGACAACTTTGACTTGATCACTACCTTGGTAAGCTTCTTTTAGTCTTCCAAGCATCCTCTGCTGTCTTTGCTCCTGCAATTCGCAGAAATAAGCTCTTATCTAGAGCTATTTCAATATGAAATAAGGCTTGAGCATTCTTCTTCTTAGCCTCCTTCTTAGCTGTTTTATCATTTGCTGTGAGGGCATTCCAATCAGCTGGCTCTGCATAACCTGATTCAATAATCTCCCACAAATTTTTTCCTATCAAAAAAGTCATCATTTTGATACACCAATAATCATACTCATTTCCATCAAATTCTGGAATGGGCAAGGAGTTAGAATTTGACATGATAAATTTTTGGCAAAATTCCAACTACTAAATCTTTAACCCAAAAGAAAAATCCTGCTCTGATACCAAATATAGAATCTGAAAAAACTAAACAAAATTTCTATGCCCACAGAAAATAACAGCAGAAAAAAAACAGAGTATAAAAACTTAAAAAACAGAATACTCAGAAATTCTTTATTTGCAGGGTTAACAAAGAAAAGTTTTTTTTCATTCAAATGATCAGCGCTTTACAAAAACACTTATTAATAATGAGGACTGCTTAACTAAGGGTAGTTTAATAGGCTGTTTGAACAGCAGTCTAAACAAAAGAGTCTATATCTCCAAACATGCATTTCATCATGCATTATTCGCTGTGCTAAAAAATAAACTGCAGTTTGTTTAAATAAATGTTTAACTAAATTATAAAGGATAAGCTATAAATTAAAAAACTCTCATGCGTTGATGAGCTGCAGTTGAAAGTTGAGGAAAGCATGCGGTGAAAGAAGCATGCATGCATCAGTTATCAACAATTTCAATGTGAAACTGAAATATTCTAAAAATTATACCGCTTTCAAAACTCAAAATGTCTAATATCTTGGACAGAATGGATGCGAGGAATAGTTGCAGATTATGGAGTTCCTGCAATGTTGCTTTTCTGGACTGGAATTTCATACATACCCAAAAATGAATATCCTGAAGGTGTTCCAAGGCTTTTCTCTTCAGCCCCGTTGCATGGGATGATAGGGTTTGACGAAACTGGACAGTCATCAGGGTACACACTACATACATACATACCTCATTAATAAAGCTTCAATAGCGTTATACCCAATCTCCTATGTTAAACAGGATATGTCCCAAGTGCCTCGTATCCACATTCTCAGTGCAATTATACCAGCGGTTTTATTTGCTTGCTTATTCTTCTTCGAGCACAACGTTGCTGCAAAGATGGCGCAGCAAAAACAGTACAATTTGAAGAACCCACCTTCCTATCATTACGATTTTATGGTTTTAGGATTCAGGGTACTCTCGCTGTGCAACAGTAATTGATGATTTCTTGAGTAAATGCATGCATTTAAGCCAATATGACAAATTTGCTTGTTGAATGTTATTGGAGTCAGGTTCTGATATGTGGACTCCTTGGGCTTCCTCCATCATACGGAGTGTTGCCACAATCTCCCATGCATACCAGAAGTCTTGCAGCAATTTTGAACCACTTGGTATGTACATATATACTTCAATTCCTGTTAGATTTGTAAAGTCTTATGTGCTACGTGATAGCTGAGTATTAATCTATTTCTTGTTATGTAGATATTGCGGAAAAAAATGTTGGAAACTGCAAACTCAAGCATTACAGAGAATGATACAGTGAAAGAGATATACGATAAGATGCAATAAGTTTTTGTAAACATAGATCTTCGTATCTCGCCAAACACCACCTTCTTGAGCTCAGACACTGTAAAAATCCTCTTGAAAACTCTTCCTTTTTAATGGAAGCGGATAAACTTAATTATCCTTTTCTAATGATACGTTCCTTTCTTGCTGCAGGCGTTAAAAGATATCAGAGAACTATTGAATTTAAAAGAATTCAAAGACCTTCAAATTTCCCCAGTAAATAACAATACTAACGGAGAAGCCTCGACGCAAAATTTCATAGATATAAATGTATACATCTTTGACCCAAAGAAGCACATCGGTCTCTTACTCCCTGTCCGCGTTAAGGAACAACGACTCAAAAACCTCCTGCAATCGGTGTTAATGGGTAGTTGTGTGGTGTTAATGCTGATCCTAAGAAAAATACCAATTTCAGTTCTATGGGGTTATTTTGCATATTTGGTGATAGAAAGTTTGCCTGGCAATCAATTTTGGGAAAGGATACTTCTCATCTTCATTTCTCCCAGTAGAAGACACAGGTAATTTGCTTGAAAACCACTATAACGTTAGTGTATTAAAGTAATTTTATTTTATCTCGACGATCTGTATTACTAATGATAATGATTTGAATTTTGGTATTGTTTTCCAGAGTGCTTGAAGACGCTCATGCTTCATATGCGGAGAAAGTCTGTTTCCGTAAAATCACCATGTTTACAGTATTCCATTTGGCATATTTGATGATATGCTTTAGGGTGACGTGGATGCCAGTAGCAGGATGTGTGTTTATCATGTTGTTAATACTAATCCTACCCATTCGGTAGTACATTCTTCCCATGTTGTTTGACGCAGAAGAGCTGCAACAACTTGACGCCAGCGAATACGACGAATCTCCACCCATACCTCATGAACAAGCTGTGACTGTAATATTTTCACATTTCTGCTCGATAGTATGATAAATATTCTGCTCTGCCTGTTTGAAATTTATTGCGCGTTTTCAAAGAAGGCTGAGGCTTTTTTGGGTATTGCAGGAAGCCAAGGAGCAGGGGCTGGAAAGAGCCGAGAGCCTTCCTATGAAAGTGGACGACTCTGAAATTCTAAGCGAAATTACTACAAGAGGTCGGGTTGAGCTCAAAGTTCACAAGGTAGCTCTACTGTTGGAACAAATATAGGGTTTTTTTTCCTATTTATTAAACCTTCTTAATAATACGAATGGGGTGGCAGTGTAAAAGGTTAGGAAATAAAAGAGTTGTAAATAAAAGTTATTTTCTTGTTGATTCAGCCAAGAGAGATTAGATTAATGGCGAGCCGGTCATATCCAGGAGGTGATGTCATGAAAGAGTTGAATATAGGGCTTTCACAGAGACAAATTAGGAAAGGTAAGTAGTAGCTATCAAGTGAAACCTGGTGATGACGAAGAGAAAGAGGGTACAGAGCTTCCGAGCATGAGATTAAATAAAAAGCCACTCTCTACACATAGTGAAGAAGACGAAGATGTGGTTACAGGTGCTAGTGCTAGGTTCTCCCTACATTCATTGAGAGGGTTACGGTCAAGCAGAAGATCAAAAGATGCGGTTACAGGTGCTAGTGCCAGGCTCTCACTGCATTCATTGACAGGGTCAAGCGGTAAATAAAATAGAAGTTCAACCGCAGCAAGATCCAACTAAAATTGGTAAAATTATTTAGGTTTAACCATATAACATGATCCTCATAAAAGAGTATTCATATATTATATAATATTATATGGAAAGCCAATATATTATCTGCAACAGATTTACTTTTGTATTTCTTACTTATTATCATGCCGAATGCACTAACAAATGCAGGTTATAGAGTCATGGTTATGTAGAATCTGAAAACTAAACCAAATTCCTACACCGACAGATTATGAGATAACAACAGAAAAAATAGAGCATAAAACTCAGGAAAAAATAGAGCACATAGAAATATTTATTTGTAGGCTTTAAAAAACTGTCTTTATTAATGCATATATATAAAATAATAACCAAGTTGTTGCATAAATTGCAGTAGCTAAAAATATACTAGAAAAATTATAAACTAAGCATGCAGATTACATGCTTTATTCCTACGCTGGATTTGGCGGTGAAAACCAAGCTGAAAACTAACTGTCTAAACTACTTAACTAAAATTGTTCTAAATTAAGGAATTGCATGGGTCAAAAGACCAACATGCAACATGCAATCTAAAGGAATCCCAAAAAAAAGACTAAATCTGTGCAAGACATTTAGCTGCGATAGAACTAGATGTTCAATTGAGACTCTAGCATCAGTTATCAACATACTCCCCCTTGATGCTAAGAGGGCTCACAATCTGATCTCTGAGTGTCAAAAATTGATCTGTTTCAACTGCTTTCATGAAGATATCTGCGAACTGTTCTTTAGTATTGATGTATTTCAATTCTACTACCTTCATCTACACTAAATCTCGGATAAAATGATGCTTTAAATCAAAATGTTTTGTCTTGATGTGATGGATTAGATTCTTGGCCACTTTAATAGCACTAATATTATCACAAAAAATAACTGTGGGATGAACTTGAATCTCTCTAATTTCTTCTTGAAGTTTTCTAAGCCATAATGCTTGTGTACCTATTGAAGTGACTGCAACATACTCTGCTTCTATAGAAGAAAGGACAACTATACTTTGCTTCTTTGAGCTCAAAGTAATCAAACCAAAACCAAAAGAAAAACAATTCCCAGATGTTGAATTTCGGTCATCCGAACTACCTCCCCAATCAGAGTCACTAAAACCAACAAGATTGAATTTTTTAGAAGTGTAGTAATCAATACCAAAATCTAGAGTGCCTTTCACATACCTCAAAATTCTCTTAGTTGCCTTCATATGTATTTCTGATGGCTCTGTCATGTACCTTGAAACAAGTGAAATTGAATAAGCAATATCAGGTCTTGTATGAGTTAGAAACATTAAGATTCTAGCAACACTTCTATAGGCTGTCTCATCAACTCTTTTAACATCATCTCTACACAACACAGCTCCATGAGCAACTGGAGTGGAGACTAATTTACAATCAACCATATCAAGTTTATTCAACATATCTTTACCATACTTTATTTGACAAATAAAATTTTTATTCTCCCTTTGATAAACCTCCATTCCTAAAAAATATTTCATGAGCCCTAAATCTTTCATCTCAAATTCATTCATCATGAAAAATTTGAATTCATCCTTCATCATAGAACTGCTACCCATATATAACAAGTCATCAACATACAAACATACAATCAAATTATCATTACCTTCTTGTTTTTAGTAAAGGGTAGGTTCACTCTTACTTCTTTGAAATCCATTCTCTTAAAAATATCCATCAATCCTAGCATACCATGCTCTTGGTCCTTGCTTGAGGCCATACAAACCCTTCTTTAACTTGTAGACATGATTTTCTTTTCCTTGCACTTCAAAACCTTGTGGTTGTTCCACATATACTTCTTCTTCTAAGTACCCATTCAAGAAGGCACTTTTCACATCCATATGATGGATGCTCCAATTATTTTGAGTTGCTAATGAAATCAACATTCTAATGGTCTCTTGTCTTGCTACTGGTGTAAATGTCTCTTCATAATCAATGGCATACTTTTGTGTGAATCCTTTAGAAACTAATATCACCTCATGCCTTTCAACACTTCCATCATTGTTACACTTAGTCTTGTAGACCCATTTGGTGCCAATATTCTTCTTGTCATGTGGAAGCTTTGTAAGCTCCCAAGTGTCATTTCTGTGAATAGAATCCATTTCTTCTTGCATTTCTTGCATCCAAACCTCATTAGTATATGCATCTTCAAAACATGATGGTTCTAAATCAGCCTTGGTAAGTAAAGCAAAATTTAGTGTCTAACCTCTTGGATTTTCTTCGTGTGCTTGAGTTGAACTCCTTTGATAAAAGTCGCTCAATCTTGTAGAACTAGGACTTGAATCTAGACTTACACTTGGAATTGAACAACTAGATGAGGGGTTACTTGGTGGATTTGTAGCACTTGGAACAAAAATATTAGTGGGCTGCCCATGATCAATATCATCCATAATAACTTCATTTAAAACAGATTTTGACTTCCCCATATGGCCTTTTTGATTACCAAAAACTTCCCCTTCATCAAAAATCACATCTCTTGACACAATAAGACTATTAGTGAGAGGATTATATAACCTATAAGCCTTACTTTCCTCACTATATCCAACAAAAATACATGACTCACTTTTGGGATCTAACTTTTGCCTCTTTTGATTAGGAACATGAACATAGGCTAAGCAATGAAAAACTTTGAAATAATTAACATTTGGATTTTTCCCATATTAGACTTCATACAGAGTCATCCTTTCAAATGCACTAGTGGGACTCTGATTGAGAATATATACTACTATAGCAACTACATCTCCCCAAAAAGAATTGCTTAATCCCTTTGTTTGTAGCATGCTTCGTGCCATCTCCACCACTGTACGATTCTTCCTTCCAGCTACACCATTTCGTTGAGGTGTGTATGAAGTGGTGAGTTGTCTTCTAATGCCATACATATCACAATGACCTTGAAAAGATTTTGAACAAAATTCTCCTCTACGACCAGTCCTTAAGCATTTAATTTTTTACCCTTTGTCATTTTCTACAAGGGATTTAAATCTCTTCAATATCTCAAGAGCTTCACCTTTGGTCTTCAAAAAATAAACCCAACACTATCGTGAGTAATCATCAATAAAATTAATGAAATATGATGACTTACCCAAACTCTTTCTCTGCATAAGACCACAAATGTTTGAATGGACTAACTGGAGTGGATAATGAGCCCTCCATGCATTGCCTTTTGGAAATTTCTCTCTTGCATGTTTTCCTTTAGCACATCCTTCACAAACTTCCTTCTTCTCTTCAACCTTAGGCAAACAAAAAACTAATTCTTTTGATGTTAGAATATTCAAACTATGAAAATTTAAATGCCCATACCTAAGATGCCACAACCAACTTCTATCCTCATATGCCATATTGACAAGGTTCTTGTTATGTTTGCCAAACTTCAATGGGAACATCCTATTCTTTTTCATAGGCATAACTGTTACCACCCTATTTCCTTGATTCTTATCATAAATCATACATTTTTTATTTTCAAATATAAATTTATAATTCTTCTCACATAATTGTCCAACACTCAACAAATTATGCTTTAATTTTGGAGTCTAATAAATGTCTTTAACACTCTTCATACCTTCTTTTGTATGGACATCCATAGCTCCTTTTGTGGCAACCTCGAATGATTTGTCATCACAAAGCTTGATTTTGGATTTAAAACTTTCATCCATTATACATAAAAAAAATTCATTCCCTGACATGTGGTTAGAACATCCCCAATCTAAATACCAAACGTCTTTAGAAACAATTTCAGCTTTGTCATAAGATAAAAATAAATTATTTGCAGGATTCTTATCACCTTCTTGAGCATAATGATTGCTTTTACCATTATTACCTTCTTTCAATCCACACTCATAATTAAATTGGCCATACCTGTTACAATGATAACACTAGATATTTCTTTTATCAAATCGGCCTCTACCTCTTCCTCTGAAACCACATTTTCCTCAAAAACCACCTCTGCCTCTATTTTCTCTTGAGTAATTCTTATTTTGACCTCTAACTTGGCCTTGATTACTTTTGATGCTACTATTGGCATATTCATTCTTTGTGATTTGTAATTTGGAGGAAAAAGCTTTCTCATCACTTTCCCCAAATGAATCTCTCAATCTTTCTTCATGAGACATCGAAGATTCAACTAGATGATCAAATTGAAGGGTAAACAAATTATTGCTTTCTTCTATGGTTATGGGAACATGGTTCTACCTTGGTGTGAGAGCCCTCAACACTTTTTTGATCACAACCTCATTTTTCACAATTTCACCAAGTGTAGCCATCTTATTGACCACATCTTTTACTCCGACATAATAGGTACTCACACTTTCAGCTTCTTGCATCTTCAAATTCTCAAATTCTCTCTTAAATGTCTGTAACTTGATAACTTTTACTTGATCACTACCTTGGTAAGCATCTTTTAGAGTCTTCCAAGCATCCTCTGCTATCTTTTATCATGCAATTCATGGAAATAGGCTCTTATCTAGAGCTATTTGAATATGAAATAAGGCTTGAGCATTCTTCTTCTTAGTTGTTTTATCATTTGTTGTGAGGACATTCCAATCAGCTGGCTCTACATAACCTAATTCAATAATCTCCCACAAATCTTTTTCTATCAAAAAAGTCATCATTTTGATACACCAATAATCATACTAATTTCCATCAAATTCTAGAATGGGTAAGGAGTTAGAATTTGACATGATAAATTTTTGGTAAAATTCCAACTACTAAATCTTTAAACCAAAAGAAGAAGACATGCTTTGATACTAGATGTAGAATCTAAAAACTAAACCAAATTCTTACACCCATAGATTACGATATAATATCAGAAAAATAGAGCATAAAACTCAAGAAAAAATATAGCACATAAAAATCTTTATTTACCGGCTTTAAAAAACTATCTTTATTAATGCTTATATATAAAATAATAACCAAGGTGTTACATAAATTATAGTAGCTAAAAATATTCTAGAAAAATTATAAACTAAGCATGTAGATTACATGCTTTATTCCTACACTGGATTTGGTAGTGAAAACCAAGCTGAAAACTAACTATCTAAACTACTTAACTAAAATTGTTCTAAATTAAGGAATTGCATGGGTCAAAAGACCAACATGCAACATGCAATCTAAAGGAATCCAGAAAAAAACTAAATATGTGCAGGACATTCAGCGGTGGTAAAACTGGATGTTCAATTGAGACTCTAGCATCAGTTATCAACAGGTTAGATCTAATAATTTTTTCCTCCAATAGTCATGTGGTATGTGTTGTCTTTGAAATATGGCCTTTAGTTCTTAAAATAATAATAATTATTCTCTCTTTTTTTTCCCTCTGTCGGCTGAAAACAATCTCTTAACAATGTCGACTATATTTTATTAATGAAACAATGAAAATGAAGTGTTGACAAATTTTCATATAAGCCAATTTTTATAAAGTGTATTGGCTGAATGGTTGCAAAATGAAAATGAAGTGTTGACGAATTTTCATAAAAGCCAATTTTCATTAAATGTATTGGTTGAATGGTTGTAATGTTAGTGGAATTGATCTTAATGAAAGTATATTACAAATTAATGTTAGGCTGTTATGGGTTTGAAGAAGATCAAGAATTATTATTATATAATTTTAAAGTTTTATAGAAATTTATTTGTATTCTTTTTTTATGTCAATAATTTTTTATTGAGGGTTTTAGCATATAGATGTCATTCAATTAAAAAAGGGTTTTAGTAGTTGTGATTATGTATTTTGAAAAATGTTTTTTTTAAGAAATATAAATTAATGAAATGTGGTTTCAGTGATTGTTTTTGGTTTGTATATATTTGTTATTTATGTAAATTGCTCTTGTTCTCTTATGCATTTGTAGGATTTTTGGTAGAATCAGTTTATTCTAGAATTGTCAATTATAAATTTTTTTTTGTTAATATGGAGTTGTGTTAATATGTAAATTTTTTTATATTTTTATATTATTTATTTATGTTTTGTTCTGCTCATTTGATTTTATTTTAAGGTTTTTTGCATGAATCTATTGTCTATTTTTTATATGTGTACATTCTAGAAAAAAATCCATGAAAGTTGAGCTTATATTCCTTGATCTAGTAAAAAATTACATGTTGATATAGTAGTTAAAAGATTGATGTGTCTATCTTTTGATGAATAACTTTGCTCCATGCAACATGCAATTCTTGTTAACATATTGGATTTGAAGTTGTTTTTAATTTATGTAAAGTTCTTATGCATTTTTTTAGTGCATCTGCAAAATATTTTTGGTGAAGTTAGATTTTTTAAAAAAATCATTTGTACTATTTTTTAGAGGTTCAATTTTGCAAATATTATATTATTGATATGGAATTATGTTTATGAAATGAAGATTACTACAAGTCAAAAAACGTAATCGTAAATATCAATTTTATTTTATGCATTTCATAAAGTCCACTTATTCAATACTTAAAAAAAAAACACAATTGTTAATATTAAAATTATGCCACAAATTAATCTTAGGATGTCATGTTGACCTTGGAAAAGTTTGAGGGTCATTAACTAAAACCTTGAAATCTTCATAAGATCTTATTTGCATTGTTTTGAGTGCTTGCACCTCTTTTTAATATTTTGCCAAAGAAATATTTTTGGGTTTTGGTCATTTGATAGAGTTGACTATTTTTCCCTCTCAATTTAAATTCATTTCTTTGGATTTTGAGTCAATTTTTTGGTTTGTGAAGAATGATTTTTATTTATTTTTCTTGTTTCAAAGTCTTTTTTGTAGAGTAATATGTTGTGTAATGTAGTGGTGAGTGTTTCTAGATATAACTGGATACTTTATTTTTAGATTTTCATTTCTAATCACAATCAATGATCCATAATCAGGTAGAAAATAGAATGATTAAGATTTTATTCTCTTCCAAATGATGGATCACTAAATGTGATGCTAATAGTTGATCTAAAAAACTCTACATAGTTGTATCTAGAAGCACTCACCATTATACGATATGAAACTTGGAAATGCTTTTGCTCTTAAATATGTTGTGATGTATATTGTCTTTGTCCTCTCTTGAAATATTTATTTATTTTTAAAAAGTTCTATTTTGTGGTTTACATTGTCTTTGTCATTTTTCAAATAATCGATTATGAAAACATTATCCCATTGATATGGAGTTTCTTTCGTGCAATGTCAATTAACGCATGTCAAAAGTGTAATTGTAAAAATTATGTTTCCTTTCTAGAAAAATTAATATTAATGAGACTTTACAATGAATAAATACTATCCTATAATGTTTGGATTTGAATATTTCAAAGATTTTATTTGCATTATTTTGAATGCCTTTGTGCCTTGGTTGAAACTTGTTCTGAATCAATATCATGTTATTCTAGTTATTTGGAAGAGTTTAATGTATGTTTTTATTGTTATTACTTTTTCTGTTACATTTAGTTGGATTTTAAATTTGGGATATTTTATATGAATTATTTGTTTATTTATTCTTTGAGGTTAATTATTTCAAACATTTTTTTTGCTAAAATAATAATATATATTATTTAAAAGTACATTATTAGCATTAATTTTATTGATGATGAATCATAGATGATGATTTGAAATGTATTGGATAAAAAATAAACATATAATTTTCATCCACAAATCAACTCTCATTCTTATGGATTGCGAAAACATAAACATTCCTATAAATTTATATTCAATTTTTTTAATTGAATGCAATGACTCAATACATGAATTCTTAGTTCAATTGAATTTTGGAAAGAAATAAAAAATAAATAAATTAATTGTCTTTAGTGATTGTTTTGTTTTGAGCTTGATAGTTAAATATGTCTAGTAATTCTTTTTTCTATTTTTAATGCAAATATTTCATGAATAATAGATTATTGAGGTTTGTAATGTGTTTACCATTTACTAAAATTGTATATTATGGAAACATTTTCACATTTGAATGCAATTACATTAATGTATGTATTTTCACTTTTTTTGTTGTTTTCTTTTTTTTTAAATGGTTAAGATTGTATTTGGTTGAAGTTCAAGGCTTTGTGCATAAATCACTAATACATTCTTTGAAGTTGTACATTTCGGAAGGTGTTTTTTGGTCATGAAAATGGATTTATATTTATTGATATTTTGGTTAATGTATGATTTTTTCATAATTTTTCCTATAAAATATGTTATTGAATACCTGGAAAATTGATAAAATTGATACTAATGAAGGCATACTACCCAGCCACTCCTCCCAGCAAAAAAAGACTAAAAATAAAAAACAACATAAATAATGTTTAATTTTTTCTTGGAATATATTTTAATGTCTCTCAAATAGAATTTATAAGCTTATATGACATATAATACACTATTTACACAAAAAATAAATCATTTTATTTTAATTATAAATGTAAAACCAAAATTATATAAATTGAAGATAAAAAATTTAGTTGTGAATGTAAATGTTCATTAAAAAATTAACAATATAAAACATATCATTTATAATATAAAACACAATTTATTTTAATTTTAAGTATTAAAATAGAACAAAACATCAAAGTGGTGTGTTTTCTAAGGTTTTGAAAGCTTTGTCAAATTAATATTTTAAACCCGACAAACATTTTCTATACAACATGCCATTTGTGAATATCAATCAAATTACAGAAATGAGATAAGAGGTAGTTTAAATATTAATATAGATCAATTTTCACTTGAACACATTAATCTAGGACTAGTAATGAATCACTTACAACAAAAAGATAAAACTTACAATTTTTTACCATCTCTAGCAAAGGTTTTAATTTTTATTAGCACAGGACCTTTGGTTTGTTCACATATCAATTTCCCATCAAACATGTAATTATAAGGTTATTTTACCATTAATTAAATTTATTTTATTGAGTGGGTATGGAAATTTGTATAATGGGGATGTACAATAATAATTTCAATATTTTAAGATCTTACCAGACCAAAATTAGTCCTACATTATATTACATTTGAGTTATTAAATAAAATTACAACCACAAAATCATATGTTATTTAAAATATACCCATGAAAAAAATATAACTAAGATAAATTAATCTAGTTGAATAAAAAATTCTCAATGTAATAATAATATTCCAATACTCTCTCTTTGTGGTCTTAAAATGAGAAGGAATAAAATTTATAAATTCCTTAAACTTAGGGCATGTTTGTATTCATGATGTTGTGGATGACAGATAATTAGGAAGGTGATAATGACCTCCCTTCTGATCAAATGCCTTACAATATATTTCACTACATAAATCAGTTACAATTGATGATGATTATAAAATAATTTCATCTTAAACTCAAATGAGTGTTAAACTTCATGTATATTTTTCGGGTGAACTTATACTTTGCATTACACTAACAGGTGATCTAACACGGAATAAGTGTGGACAGTGTCATGTGTCATATCACATGGCAACATAATTTTAATAATCATATATGTATCGTATAGACTATAGGTAAATTCACATAGACACATGACATGTTGGAAATCAAGGTGAACATGAGGAGATCTATTGCGAGTCTATGAAGTGGTATACAATGTTGTAGGAGATATAAAATATGAGTGGTGATTAAAAAAGTTATATAAGATGTGAATGCTATGAGCTAAGTTTATGTATGTTTTCAAGAGTTATGAGTGTTGCATTTTGAATAGGTACAAGACTCTAGGAGTTATAAATGTCAGGAGTCCCTTGTGTATATTTGCAAAAGTTGTAATAATTTAAAATAAATTATTGCACAAGACTACATAAGCTATAAATTTTGCATGGAATTTTACATATGTACAATATGTCTTTTTTTCTTTGCACTAGTTTTTGATGAGATAATAAAATAAATAAATTTATAAAGAGATAACACCAATGTTGGAATGATGGAATGTAGGTTTGTGTGTCGACCAAATTGTAGATGTCTTTTTTATCACTCTATACCTTGGGTTTTAAAATTTGATTAAATTGTTGAACAAGGAATGTTGACTATGATGTTTTTGATCTAGGGCCAGCCAATTAATCTCTATGCCAAAACCTAGAATGTGCATAACTATTATAATAATGGTTTGATACTGGATAATAATAACTTTTTCTAAAAGTTTAGCTTATAAAATAGAAGTTAACCTAGCTAAAGCTCTATGTTGATGTGTTGTGAGAATAAAAATTACTCCAGAGACTTTCAAAATTTTCATTCAAGCTATGAATTCACACAAGAGATGTGTAACAAATAATTTTCATAGTTATTTTTATCTACGCATAAGTTATTCATCCTTTCTTGAAGAGAAATGGTCCCCATTGAATATTTTTTTAACTATGGAAATAAAACATGACGCTTCCAAAATTTGTACCACTAATCCTATTAATGTTATTTAGTTATGAAGATACTGGGTAAGACAATCAAAATATCGTATTGTGATTCTATTCTTATTGTTACACATATTTTTGGGTGCGACAATCAAGATATCTATTGGTGTAACTTGATATATTAAATTATTTCATTAATGTAATTATAGTTTCGAAGATCTTTTATAATGCAAGTTAGGCATAACGATTAGAGCTTAGTTAACATAGGTGTTAGATGTTTAGATGTAGTCATCAAAAATAGTTAGAGGGATTATGGTTTTTTGGTATCCGAATCCTTCTTGTATATATATGCCTCTACTGGTTTTAATTGAATCATAACATTGAATCATTTTGATCTCTCAATTTGGTATCATAACAGTCAAAGCAAAAGCCTCTAACACTTTAATAAAATCATAGCATTAAATCATTTTTCTCTCCAAATATCATATTGTGACACCATTTTCAGGTTGATGATAATGTTGTTAATCTTAGGGTGAACCAATTGAGTAGCATTTGATATTAGTGATGTCTAGAGTGGTACAACATGATTTTGAGGTATAATGTCAATACTTTGTTATAAATGAGTGAATTTGATAAAATTTGTGTGCACTATCTCTATTAGGAACTATGCATGCTTTTGTTTGTGATGAAGACATTTTTAAAATCTAACCTACTAATGGCGCTGAATAATAGAGGTGTGGGTACATGATTCCTTGTGAAGATAAGGTGCACTATGAAAACACCAGCATATGTGAAAATGTATATCATACTGTGTTTTTATCCACTACATTACTTATGTGGAACACTTTATGTTTATAAGATTGCTATAGAGAGGAAGAGAATTTTTCCCCAATTGTCAATGTCCATCCATCCATAGTGTAATTTTAGAGAATGCATAGTTCCTTGTATATGAATGTTTAAGATTAAAAAGTGGATTGGGAATATTTTATTCCATAAATAAAACAAGGATGAAGATCCCAAAAATGTTCATTTTTATTACTATTGTGAATCAAATGGGAGCACGTAACAAGAGAGTTCATTGCATGTATTTGTCAATACTATCTTCATAGCTTGTGCAATTGAGCCATGGTGTTGTTGCGTTTTTTTATTATGAAGGCTATTGTCAAAGAATATATATTCATTGCATTGATTTTCATAGGTTTTCATTGAGAATATTATTTGGGTGCCTATGCTTATTTCTACATGAACTATGGTTGTGAAGCTTTCACTCTTTGAAAATGCGACTTGTGCATGGAACAATATTGGGATGCTGCCATGACATATCTAAATTTCTAAAAGAGATGTTGTGATGAGGACCATGGTGCACAATTGGAAACACTAAGACCATGTAATGCAAAGTATGATGCTCAATCAATGCTTGTACTTGACTATGGGGATAAGTGTATGACACCTTGTCTTCTTGAAATTAAACCAATGTACGTAAGACCCATGATGTGCAATCTCATCTCAATTCAGAGGGCATTGATGATCACTTTGACCATTTTTGAATTCCTTGCCTAGCATAACCCATTTTTTTATTAACTTGAAACCTAATCCTTTTTTATGGTTCTCATAGATACTAAAAATGTATGTTGAATCAAACTAGAGGGAATCATAGGGACCTAATAGGTTTGCCTTTGTCACTATTTGTGTATTTCAAGTCTTATATAGTTATAGAGTTATGTTGATGGATAGAGGATCAATCAATTGAAATAATTCACACTCAAATATGATGAATAATATTTTCTCTTCCTTGTTTTCTTTTATTTTTTTTAGATTTTACATGGAATCAATACATATATCTTCAACATGAATAATAACATTGAGGATAGGAACAACAAGATGAATGTTTCAATTCATGAGATTTTTTATTTATTCCATCAAAATATTAAATCCTCTCTCCTTAAAATTGAGATCATATTGAAACCATTGATTCTAGTGCATGAGATATTAGATCTCCTTATGGGTACTTATTCTCATTCAAGATTTTGAAAGTAATGCTTCCAACTGGGGGCTATTTGCATTCCTACATGTTTTGCACATGACTATGACAATGAAGAGTTGAGTGTGTCTGATATTGAGTCTCTTAATTGTTCTAAGGAAATAATGAAAGGGAATTTTTCTGATGTTATAGCTCTGATACCATTGATCCACATTAAGCCTAGGGTATTTTGTAGAGGAAAAAGATACAATTATTTTAATGAAATGGATTTGCTTAAATAGAATCTTAGATTATATAACATGAAATGTAAAAAAATATGAAAATAACCATTACACATTCAACACATGATATTGGCATAATTGTGGAATTTTATTCAAATGAAATAATAGGAAAAATTACATATGTGTACAATGTGTAGTAAGACAAGGAAAGTGGGATCCTATTATCATAGAGGGAATCCATCCTTGTTGATTTATATTAGTTACAAGTGACCAAAGAGATGAGGAGTGTAAGATATTTTGATCAATAAGGGGTTTGACACATCCTAACTAATTTTTTGTGACTATAATATGACCATTATGATGTTAGATATATAGATCATGCTAACATGTGGCATATATTTCTCAGCAACATAAGATACTTAGTGAATGCAAGTATTTATGATATTTTTGAAATATCTACATAGAAAATGGGAAATGAATTCATTTTACATTAAATTCCTTATAATATATCTCACTATAATAAATTGGATACAAGTGACAAGAAGTACAGAAGTGGTTCAACCTATGCTGAGTGATGATTGGACTTCCTCTAGATGCGGTTGTTAAACTTCTAGTGTGTGTTACATTGAAAGGTGCTTTGACATGGTGAAATCATGTAGAGTTCCACCTCGAATTCCACATGATAGTAACATACTAAGAAGTAGATGAAAATCATAGAGGCTCCATTTAGGGTTGCAAAGATATATGGTATATTGGAAATGAAGATGCAGATGTGGAGAACTACTTTCAGACTAAAAAATCTTGTTTGAAATTGTGACAAATATTGTCTATGTAAAATTATGCACATCATTATAAAAACTATGAATGTTATGATCTAATTTGATGCAAATTTGTAAGATCTACACGTTCTACACTAATATTTTCATGAGATTACAATAACTACAAGTTTTGTGAGTCATTTGCATTGAACTACAGAAGCTATGAGAAATCTAATTTATATTCTATACAAGACTACATAAAATCACGTTCTGCATGAAATTATACATGTGTACATTATTTACTTGGTGCTTTAAACCATAGTGGGATGAGATAATCAAGCTTAGTAATGCTTAAGGATATAACACTAATTTTAGAATTATGGCACATAGGTTGGCATGCTTATCAACCTATAGATGTCCTTTATAAAATGTGACACTTTAAGATGTGTCAATTGAGTAAATATTTGAACAAGGATTGTTGAATTTGATGTTGCCAATCTAGGGTGATCTAATTGATGGTGTGGGGAAACTTGTTATGTACATAGTTTTTCTCATTTTACTCTGATAATGAATTATAATACATTTTTATAAATCTTGGCTCATGATCTATAAGTTCAACTAGCAAAATCTTGGTATTGATTTTTTTAGCTTCAAAATTACCATAAAGGCTTCTAAAAAATTCATTCAAGCTATGAAGTTTTATAGGATATATAAAAGGAAGATGATGCATTTATTTTTACAACTATGCATTGATCATTTTGGATTGAATGGTTATATTAAAATTGGTAAAAATTGAGTTCAAAAAAGTTATAAGGAAAACCTATATTGAGATATGATGATACATGGATCAAGACAATAATAAAGTATACCAAAATAACCAAATGTGTGGACATGGACCAAGTGTGATAAAATATGAAAAAGATACAATAAAAAAAAGTCTTATGCAAAAATTAGTTATTTATAATAAATAATAGTTGTTACTTTTTTTATTATAATTAAATAAGACAAATGTTTTAATATTGATGGCCAAGTTTCTTCATTTAATACCTTTATATTTCCAAAAATTGTCTTTTAAACATATTATCTCCTCTTTAAGTCCTCTGCTCAAAACCTTTCCTTACATAATAATGAAGTACAATTACAATGTGCGTTATCTTAATTAGATTATTGAAATGATATATTTTTTCAATATGGACTATTACGAGTGCCATCTATATTTATTGACAATACACTTATACTTATCTTCAATGATTTCTAAAAATTTGGCTTCATTTCTTTTG
Source organism: Torreya grandis (assembly GCA_037957365.1). Classification (NCBI taxonomy): domain Eukaryota; kingdom Viridiplantae; phylum Streptophyta; class Pinopsida; order Cupressales; family Taxaceae; genus Torreya; species Torreya grandis. Next base: position 477,218 of record JARHVA010001946.1, read on the forward strand.
TTTGCTAGACCTCTTAATTGTCTATCAATCACTCTCTACATTTTATTTCTTAAGACTCCCTTAGACTACCTCTATGTTGTCATTCGATCATAATCATTGTGGTGAAAATACGCATTGATCATTTTGGATTGAATGGTTATATTAAAATTGGTAAAAAATGAGTTAAAAAAAGTTATAAGGAAAACCTATATTGAGATATGATGATACATGGCTCAAGACAATAATAAAGTATAACAAAATAACCAAATGTGTGGACATGGACCAAGTGTGATAAAATATGAAAAAGATACAATAAAAAAAAGTCTTATGCAAAAATTAGTTATTTATTCTTTCTTATAATTAAATAAGACAAATGTTTTAATATTGATGGCTAAGTTTCTTCATTTAACGCCTTTATATTTCCAAAAATTGTCTTTTAACCATATTATCTCCTCTTTAAGTCCTCTGCTCAAAACCTTTCCTTACATAGTAATGAAGTACAATTACAATGTGCGTTTAATTAGATTATTGAAATCATATATTTTTTCAATATGGACTATTACGAGTGCCATCTATATTTATTGACAATACATTTCCACTCATCTTCAATGATTTCTAAAAATTTGGCTTCATTTCTTTTGTTTACTAGACCTCTCAATTGTCTATCAAACACTCTCTATATTTTATTGCTTAAGACTCCCTTAGACTACCTCTATGTTTTCATCTAATCATAATCATTGTGGTGACTCAACTATCATGAGTTATGATGTTCCACTTGTTTTCTATGTGTCAGTGGGTTTCGATATGAGTATTCTTAAGAATACATGAGCATGAAAATACTACTACCAATATGACGTAATGTTAAACAAATATAATTTTGAATTTGTGGAATGATTAGCATCTTAATATTAATTACTAATTAAATATGTAATTCAAATGTAATGAAATATTGGGGAAGGGAGTTACCAACCCCATTGCTAACAACTTCAAAGGTATTTGAAAAATAAATTATGATGCTATGATTTTTATTCTGATGTTACATATAACCTTAGTGTTTTTATACAAGTACTTAAAATAATACATTAATATAACACATCACTTTCAAAATAAAAAATAGTCCACATCTATATAATATAGGCAATGATGCTTAGCTAATATTAAAAAAAATAAGGGTCATATAATAGTTATTCCTATCTTTGTATTGAAACTTTTTTAGGATTGATTTTTCATATATATTTTTAGTATGAGCTAAACATAGTATTGATTGATATTTAGGAATTAATTATAATTATTTATAGCCAAAATATTATTGGTACAGGGGATAGTTAAACTATCCATGCTTTTGTAGGGACTGACAAAATATTTTTAAGATTTTGTAGTTTGTCTACTTGTTAAAAATGAAATTTGAATGTAACATAGATCTACTTTAAAGATAAAAGTACATGGAAATGCTAACTTGAAATAAGGTAGATGAGATTATATATGTATTAGACTAAATATGGTTATAATGACCATATTTGAAAATGATGGTGACTATCATTGAAACATAAAGAAACAACATTTAATGATATTGATAAATCATTGGGTGAAGGGTATGTAGGGCTCCACATTTGATGATTGTAGATTAGCTCTGTATTAGTTATAAATTAAATTTATATTACTAATTGACTTAAATTCGTAATAAATTATATGATTAAACAAAATTATATTTCTAAAAAATTATAATCTAAGTAATATTTAATTTCAAATATTTGAAATCAAAATTATGAGGTTAGACATAAGATTTCATTGTCCTCAGTGGAATTTGTCAATTCTCCTTTCAAGCATGATTATTTCTTAATGAAGGACTAAATATGATTTGAGCTTATACAAATTAATTAAATATGTTCTAAGCTTATACTATTGAATTAAATACGAAATAGTTGTCATTTAATAGAATAAAGTGTCTCTACATCATGTCATAATCATCTCTAAGTAGTGAGAGAATTAATTGGTGAAATTGATGTTAGCATGATCAAACCCATAAAATGGAGTTCTTGTCTAAGAAATTGTCTTTGTCCACCAATTACACTTAGCACTTGAATTGATGCCCGCCAATAAATTTTATAATTTTGTCAGTATTAAATTCAAATATTTATTCTATTTTTCATTTTGACTCGTTCAATATCTAATATTAATATTTATGAAAAAAATATTCTTAATTCTTAAAAATGGACAAATATTGAGGATGTTTCTTAGTTTAAACTAGGCTCAAATAGCGACCACTTCCTGTCATAATTATTGAAAAGTATTTAGATATTTTGATATGTAAAAAGGACTAAAATTTGTGTAAAATATTTTAACTAGTTCCAACAATTTTGTTACAATTTGCATTGATTTTATCCTAATAGTATTCTAATCTAACAAATAAAATTAATTATTATTGGTGTTATGTAATTATCTTTGTATTATAAATTATGTTGAAATAATTATTTATATATGCATCAATCTTATAGAAATAATAGTTTATGTATACTTAAATGATTGATTTTCTAGTTGTACCATTGTAAATTAACATTTAAAAATAATAATCCAAAATATGATAATACATCTTTCTTTCTTAAACTAAACTAAGGTTTAACCAATTTTTTTAATTTAATTTAGAAATTAATTTCTACATGAAGCCAAGAATGACCTATAAGACCAAAGAACATATTACATGAATCCAATACAATAAAAGAGTAACAAAAGTATCTCCAAAAAATAATTTGAATCCAATTACGTGCAAAATAAGTGCCATTTTCCATACTTCAAATAAAATATTGCCTTTGATTTAAACTTTTTGGGTCTATAAATTTTGAAAGAAAAAAAATGACGTGGTTTGAAAATGTGTCTAACATGAAATAAAATGCCACAACTAAGTATTGTACCTCGTACTAGCATCTTTTTCATTTCATTATATGCCACCCTATTTTCTTACTCCAGTTACAAGATATGACTTTTTGTGTGTATTGATATTGGCACTTTTAAGGATTGTATTAAACAAGCGCACTAATAAGTCCTTGTAGGAGTCCGGTAGCCATAAAAGTAACTAAAGTTGGAAATGGATGGAAATAGGAAATCTAATTTAAACATAACTAAAGTACAAACCTGGGGTATTCAGGTAGCTATTGACTTTGCTTCTTATAAGAACTAATCGACTTTGTTTTTTATAATAACTATTTCATAGTTAAAAAAAATGAGTCATTTAAAATTTAGAAACCTTTAGAACTTAGAAATGTTAACTGACTATGTAGAATCAAAGATCCACAATCAAAATAAATGTAAAAGTGCTTCAAATAACATCACCAATAAAGTTAGCAGCTTTGAGCTTTTCAATACAAATATTAATTGTAGTAATATCTTGTAGAACTTGACATATTTACATATTTTTCAACAACACTTCCATGAAATATGAATTATTAATTATAAGTAAGAAGATACTAAAATATTGAACCATAAATTCCCAACAAAGATACAAAGGAATATATAACATTTCTAAGACTATCTTAAATTTTATTCATTTTGAAAACTATTTATTGAAAATCCTTCAATGTGATTAATATGCAAAACGATAATCTAAATTTCAAACAATAGTTCACATAATTATATGTTGAAAACAAGCTTCAAGCTTAATATAAACATTCAACTCAATGTTAAGGCACAACTTGGTGAGTTTTACTCTAGATTTCATATTGTCTTCGGCTCATTAACGTAAGCTACGTTTGCTAACAGTGGCTCTTACACACTATGCTTTCAGCATTTTTTTAACCATTGACCTTGCGAAAATATGAAACTACTTCATTGCTACAGCAGGTTTAATGCATTCAAATAGTCACCATAAAATACTATTCTAATCACTTAGGAGGGAATACCAATATCAACATACATATCATCTAATGTAAGGAGAAGTACAATGCCATCATGAAACCTAACATCTAAGCTAACACAAAATGTGAGAGATGCATCGTTCTTAAACTTCAGTTCTTTTTTAGTTAACAGGATACTAATAAAATATACGAGGTTTATCCATTACATAAAACTCAGTGATCCAAAAAACCTAACATCTTAATCAAGACTAAATACCTCTCACTATATTGGTTTTTATTAGGACTCTTATAACGAATCACTTAGCATAATCGAAAGGCATTGATAAGAAAATATTACTGTAAAATGCATGCAACATGAGTTTCTCAATAAAGAGCTTATATTATAAATCCACTATAAAGGAGTGCAACAGTAATACAAGTCTTTAAGATTTAGTGAAACGACAAATACTAGAAATTAGTATAGCACTCACGACATTCTAAGTCCCTTGCTTTGAATCTTCCTATGTTCTCTTTCATATTAAAAGACGAAAACATTTTTCAACAAGAATTTACTCATACAATGATATCATATCGATCTATTATTTCCTTGATCACACAAATTGATGGAAACTACAACAGAATAATAAGCAATTCAAGGCGCTGCCCAACAACAACATTTGAAGAGAGAAAAGGGTATCAGTAAGATCTAATGCTAAACAAGTCAAATTATAATTCTTATTAAATGAATCTAGTTTACTTAGTAACAACGTATCATGGAGGGAATGAAACTACGAAGCAGACTGTACAAACAAATTTTGAAACGCTTCCAGGTGTGTCTGCAACTTGTTGCTTCATCAAACAAGCTAACTGAAAAATTTAAAACAAAACTCTTTTTAATAATTGCTAGTGCAAATAGGGATGCATCAAATGTTTATACATAATAGAGATAAACCAATTATAGAGTGAAATAAAATTGCATGCATAGAAATGAAGACAAAACCATATATAATGTTTAAATGCACATACAAGGGAAAACATAGAAAATTAGATTTTGTATTAAAATTCCTGCAAACACACAGCTACTTTGCTTACAAAACTCATACACAGACCATTACAAACATGTATAACATTAGCTCATTAGAGCTTCGCTGTTAAATTTCTAACACAAACTTCATACAATGAACTTTTTGTTTTTCTCCATTCAGAATGCTCTAGACATGTTGCAAAACTAGGACAAAAGCGATAAATATTTCATATATGTATTCATGAAATGTATCAGGCAACAAGGAATATTGGATATTTTTAGTACAACAAAATATTTTGCATAGATCGCGAGGCTATCAATAATTGGCATACATTAATGCAAAGTAGATGAGATGAGCACTGTCTAAGACATGTCATCAACGGTAGTCGAGCTTACATCCTATGCCAATAGGATAGACAAGTCATCCAACATAGCATGAGCTCAAGTTTGTGAAGGAAATCATAAACACTACAATTTTCTCATGAGGAGCAATGTTATAAATAAATCATAGCTTAACTTTTCTGCTCTAAGATAAACCATATTATTTGCATCAAAATCGAATACATTGATAAGTAAGTTCCATTTCTAGCATGTTTAACTTTTCCTAAAATATTGAAATGATAACGCATCTTGTCTTGGAAACGATTCATCTCCTATTAAGTATGTTAGGGTTGTACAAGTACTATGAAACAAAGATTGGCAGCATTCGAAAAAAATTCAATAGAATACAACGAAATTAAACAGCACTATTACATAATGCGAGTCACCATATGACTGATTTAAATGCTACTGTATATAGCAGATGGTAACCCTTGATCCAAGGTAGAGTTTACATAAATGTACAAATAACAAACGCAAAATTTTCTCTATTCTTAAACTTTCTCACCGGGGTTTAATCGATAAAACATATACACAATGCCACCATCATAATATATAGTATAGTCATGATTATTATCTTTTAAAGATTTTAGGATATGGATCGTGACTGGAAATTAAGAATAATAAATCTCGAGTCAAAGAATTTGTTGTGGATTTCTAAGTGGGGAAGTTTGTGGTTTGATCAGACTAGAGGTATAACTGCATTCACGATTGCCTATCCCTTTAGAGAAGACATTATTATGCATGATATACGAATCTATTAACAAGTTTTGCTAGAACTCAAAGTCTATTTTGACATTCTTATCTCCTTCAAGCAAAATATGCACACATAAATAGCCAAATGTTTCATTAGTTTATCACTATTACCACTGCCAATTTGATGGCTGAATATATTAACTTAATTACATGGTAAGCAGTTTTAATACCTACGTAGTTGTCGGGTACCAATTTGATTTGCATGTAAATTTTGCCAAACAGAAAATAATTATTCGATAAAAACCTGCCCTGTATTAATACACATGTTGTAAGGGTAATTAGTAATTAACAATTGATTAAATATAAAATGCGTACCTGAAGACTGGTCTAGAGTAAGATACCATTTAATCAAAGGAAGGCATAGAAGTTTAACCAAAAAAATAAACTTATCTGAGCCTAATGTGCTTTATTAGAACTTTAGCGCCATGTGGAAGGTTGTTTAAATGTTGAAATAGCTTGGTCTCAGGTCCTTTTCAGCTCCACACACTCCTATAAAGATATGGTCGACGATACAATATACGTAGGGCATGCTTGTAATCAGGATGTTGTGGATGATAGCTAATTAGGAATTGGGATTGTTGATAACTGATGCATGCTGTCCTCACCGATGCATGCCTTCCTCATCGCGTGCTATCCATATCTGTTGACTGCAGTCCTCATCTTTGCATGGGACTCTTCTATTTCTAGTTTATTTATTTTTTAAAATCCGTTGTTAAACATTGTTTTAACTAGCAGTATATTAGCGCAGCCAATAATGCATGTTTAAAACTTTTTTAGACTGTTGTTTGAACAGTCAGTTAAACCCCTCTAATTCAAGTGCTCCAAGCTATTTAATAAGTTGCATCCTTACTATTTTATGACTTGAAAAAACTGTAATAGATACATCAGAAATAATACAGAGTATTATTGCATATTTTTTGCTTGTCTCTGCTGTAAGTGTTTTGTTTTAATTTACTGTTATTTTGTTATGCTGTTATAATTGGTTTATCAGTGAGTTGGGCTTGGATAAAATCTACATTTGGTAACAAAGCAGGTTTTTCTTTTTGGGTTAAAGATTTAGTAGTTGGAATTATGCCAAAAAAATTATCATGTCAAATTCTAACTCCTTGCCCATTCCAGAATTTGATGGAAATGAGTATGATTATTGGTGTATCAAAATGATGACTTTTTTTATAGGAAAATATTTGTGGGAGATTATTGAATCAGGTTACGCAGAGCCAGCTGATTGGAATGCCCTCACAGCAAATGATGAAACAACTAAGAAGGAGGCTAAGAAGAAGAATACTCAAGCCTTATTTCATATTCAAATAGCGCTAGATAAGAGCTTATTTCCATGAATTGAAGGAGCAAAGACAACAGACGATGCTTGGAAGAATCTAAAAGAAGCTTACCAAGGTAGTGATCAAGTCAAAGTTGTCAAGTTACATACATTGAAGAGAGAATTCGAGAATTTGAAGATGCAAGAAGCTGAAAGTGTGAGTACATATTGTGTCAGAGTAAAAGATGTACTCAATAAGATGGCTACACTTGGTGAAATTGTGAACAATGAGGTTGTCATCAAAAAGGTGTTGAGGACTCTCACACCAAGGTGGAACCATGTTGCCATAATCATAGAAGAAAGCAAGAATTTGTCTACCCTTCAATTTGATCATCTAGTTGGATCTTTGATGTCTCATGAAGAAAGATTGAGAGATTCATTTGGAGAAAGTGAAGAGAAAGCTTTTTCCTCCAAATTACAAATCACAAAGAATGAAGATGCCAATAGTAGCATCAAAAGTAATCAAGGCCAAGGTAGAGGTCAAAATTAGAATAACTCAAGAGGAAATAGAGTCAGAGGTGGTTTCCGAGGAAGAGGTGGTTTCAGAGGAAGAGGTAGAGGCCGATTTGATAAAAGAAATATTTAGTGTTATCATTGTAACATATATGGCCACTTTAATTATGAGTGTAGATTAAAAGAAGGTAATAATGGTAAAAGCGTTCATTATGCTCAAGAAGGTGATGAGAATCCTCTAGATAATTTATTTTTATTTTATGACAAAGCTGAAAATGTTTCTAAATATTTTTGGTATTTAGATTCGGGATGTTCTAACCACATGTCAGGGAATGAAAAACTTTTTTTCTGTAATGGATGAAAGTTTTAAATCCAAGATCAAGCTTGGTGATGACAAATCATTGGAGGTTGCTGCAAAAAGAGCTATGGAAGTCCATACAAAAGAAGGTATGAAGAGTGTTAAAGACGTTTATTACACTCCAAAGTTATAGCATAATTTGTTAAGTGTTGGACAATTATGTGAGAAGAATTATAAAGTTGTAGTTGAAAATCAACAATGTATAATTTATGATAATAATCAAGGAAATAGGGTGGTAATAGTTGTGCCTATGACAAAAAATACGATGTTTCCATTGAAGTTTGGTGAACATAACAAGAACCTTGTCAATATGGCATATGAGGATACAAGTTGGTTGTGGCATCTCAGGTATGGGTATTTAAATTTTCATAGTTTGAATATTCTAACATCAAAAGCATTAGTTTCTGGTTTGCCTAAGGTTGAAGAGCACAAGGAAGTTTGTGAAGGATGTGTTAAAGGAAAACATACAAGTGAGAAATTTCCAAAAGGCAATGCATGGAGGGCCCATTATCCACTCCAGTTAGTTCATTCAGACATTTGTGGTCCTATGCAGACAAAGAGTTTGGGTAAGTTGTCATATTTCATTACTTTTATTGATGATTACTCACGATAGTGTTGGGTTTATTTTTTGAAGACCAAAGGTGAAGCTCTTGAGACATTCAAGAGGTTTAGAGCCCTTGTAGGAAATGACAAAAGGTGCAAAATCAAATGCTTAAGGAATGATCGTGGAGGAGAATTTTGTTCAAAATCCTTTCAAGGTTATTGTATATGCATGGCATTAGAAGACAACTCACCACTGCATACACACCACAACAAAATGGTGTAGCTAAAAGGAAGAATTGTACAGTGGTGGAGATGGCACGAAGCATGCTACAAACAAAGGGATTAAGTAATTATTTTTGGGGAGATGCAGTTGCTACAATAGTATATATTCTCAATCGAAGTCCCACTAGTGCACTTGATAGGATGACTCCATATGAAGCCTGGTATGACAAAAAGCCAAATGTTAATTATTTCAAAGTTTTTGGTCGCTTAGCCTATGTTCATGTCCCTAATCAAAAGAGGCAAAAGTTAGATCCCAAAAGTGAGTCATGTATTTTTTTTGGATATAGTGAGGAAAGTAAGGCTTACAGGTTATATAATCCTCTCACTAATAAGCTTATTGTGTCAAGAGATGTGATTTTTGATGAAGGGGGAGTTTATGGTCATAAAAAAGGCCATATGGAAAAGTCAAAATCTGTTTTAAATGAAGTTATTATGGATGATATTGATCATGGGCAGCCCACTAATATTTCTATTCCAAGTGCTACAAATCCACCAAGTAACCCCTCATCTAGTTGTTCAATTCCAAGTGCAAGTCCAGATTCAAGTCCTAGTTCTGCAAGGAAGGTAAGAAGATTGAGTGACATTTATCAAAGGAGTTCAAATCAAGCATATGAAGAAAATCCAAGAGGTGAGACATTGAATTTTCCTTTACTAACCAAGGCTGATTTTGAACCATCATGTTTTGAAGATGCATATACTAATGAGGTTTGGATGCAAGCAATGCAAGAAGAGGTGGATTCTATTCATAGGAATGACACTTGGGAGCTTACAAAGCTTCCACATGACAAGAAGAAGATTGGCACCAAATGGGTCTACAAGACTAAGACTAATAATGATGGAAGTGTTGAAAGGCATAAAGCAAGATTAGTTGCTAAAGGCTTCACAAAAGAGTATGGCATCGATTATGAAGAGACATTTGCACTAGTAGCAAGACAAGAGACCATTAGAATGTTGATTTCATTAGAAACTCAAAAGAATTGGAGCATCCATCATATGGATGTGAAAAGTGCCTTCTTGAATAAGTACTTAGAAGAAGAAGTGTATGTGGAACAGCCACAAGGTTTTGAAGTGGAAGGAAAAGAAAATCATGTCTGCAAGTTAAAGAAGGCTTTTCATGGCCTCAAACAAGCACCAAGAGCATGGTATGCTAGGATTGATGGATATTTTCAGGAGAATGACTTTCAAAGAAGTAAGAGTGAACCTACCCTTTACTACAAACAAGAAGGTAATGATATTCTAATTGTAAGTTTGTATGTTGATGACTTGATGTATATGGGTAGCAGTTCTATGATGAAGGATGAATTCAAAGTTTTCATGATGAATGAATTTGAGATGAAAGATTTAGGCCTTATGAAATATTTTTTAGGAATGGAAGTTTATCAAAGGGAGAATTAAATTTTTATTTATCAAACAAGGTATGCTAAAGATATGTTGAAGAAATTTGATATGGCTGATTGTAAACCAGTCTCCACTCCAGTTGCTCATGGAGTTGTGTTGTGTAGAGATGATGGTGCTGAAAGAGTTGATGAGACAACTTATAGAAGTATTGTTGGAAGCTTAATGTTTCTAACTCATACAAGACTTAATATTGCTTATTCAGTTTCACTTATTTCAAGGTACATGACAGAGCCATTAGAAATACATATGAAGGCAGCGAAAAGAATTTTGAGGTATGTGAAAGGCACTCTAGATTTTGGTATTCATTACTACACTTCTAAAAGGTTCAATCTTGTTGGTTTTAGTGATTCTAATTGGGGAGGTAGTTTGGATGACCGAAAGTCAACATCTGGGAATTGTTTTTGTTTTGGTTCTGGTTTGATTACTTGGAGCTCAAAGAAACAAAGTATAGTTGACCTTTCTTCTACAGAAGTAGAGTATGTTGTAGTCACTTCAGCAGGTACACAAGCATTATGGCTTAGAAAACTTCTTGAAGAAATTTGAGAGATGCAAGTTCAGCCCACAGTTATTTTTTGTGATAATATTAGTGTTATTAAATTGGCTAAGAATCTAGTCCATCACAGCAGGACAAAACATTTTGATTTAAAGCATCATTTCATCTGAGATTTAGTGCAGATGAAGGTAGTAGAATTGAAATACATCAACACTAAAGAACAGTTGGCAGATATCTTCACGAAAGCAGTTGCAACAGATCAATTTTCGACACTCAGAGATCAAATCGTGAGCCCTCTTAGCATCAAGGGGGAGTATGTTGATAACTGATGCCTGTTGTCCTCACCGATGCATGCCTTCCTCATCGCTTGCTATCCATATCTGTTGACTGCAGTCCTCATCTTCGCATGGGACTCTTCTGTTTCTAGTTTATTTATTTTTTTAAATCCGTTGTTAAACATTATTTTAACTAGAAGTATATTAGCGCAGCCAATAATGCATGTTTAAAACTTTTTTAGACTGTTGTTTGAACAGGCAGTTAAACCCCTCTAATTCAAGCGCTCCAAGCTATTTAATAAATTGCATCCTTACTATTTTATGACTTGAAAAAATTGTAACAGATATATCAGAAATAATACAGAGTATTATTGCATATTTTTGGCTTGTCTCTGCTGTAAGTGTTTTTTTTTAATTTACTATTATTTTGTTATAATGTTATAATTGGTTTATCAGTGAGTTGGGCTTGGATAAAATCTATAGGGATAATGGCCTCCCTTTTGATCAAATGCCTTCAAATATATTTCACTAGGATAAATTAGTTACAACTGATGATGATTACAAAATAACTTCATCTTATACCCAAGTGAGTGTTGGAATTAATGTATATTTTGTGGTTGAACTTCTAGTGTGCATTACACTAACGAGTGCTCCAACATGGCATAAGTGTAGAGTGAGTCATCTGGCATATCACAGGAAAACATAATTTTGATAATCATATGTGGATCGTATACGCTGTAGGTAAATCCACAAAGACACATGACATGGTGGAAATCAAGGTGAACATGAGGAGAACTATTGTGAGTATATGAAGTGGTATGCAATGTTGTAGGAAATCTAAACTATGAGCGGTGATTCAAAACATTATTGAAGATGGGAATGCTTTGAGCTGAGTTTATGTAAGTTTTAAAGAGTTATGAGCGCTGCATTTTGAATTGGCACAAGATTCTAGGATCTAGGAGTGTTGCGAGTCTGTTGTGTATATTTGCAAAAGTTGTAATAATTTAAAATAAATTATTGCACAAGACTGCATAAGTTACAAGTTTTGCATGGAATTTTACATGTGTAAAATATGTCTCTTTTTCTTTGTGCTAGCTTTTGGTGAGACAATAAAGCAAATAAATGTATAAGGAGATAACACCAATGTTGGAATTGTAGAATATAGGTTTTTATGTTGATCAATTTATAGATGTTTTTGTTATTATCACGTTATAACTTGGGGTTTGAAAATAAATTGAATTGTTGAATAAAGAATGTTGATTATGATGTTGGTTATCTAGGGTAACTTATTTAAACACTATGCCAAAACCTGGAATGTGCATAACTATTTTAGGTATGCTTAGATAGTAGATAATAATAACTTTTTCCCAAATTTTAGCTTAGAAACTAGAAGTTCACCTAGCTAAAGCTCTGTGCTAATGTGTTGTCAGATTAAAAATTACTCCAGAGACTTTCAATATTTTCATTCAAGCTATGAATTCACAGGAAAAATGTGTAACAAATAAATTTCATAGTTATTTTTATTTACACATAGATCATTCATCCTTTTTGAAAAGCAATGGTCCCCCTTGAATATTTTGTTAACTATGAAAATTAAATATGAGACTTTTAAAGGTTGTACCACTAATCTTGTTAATGTTATTTGGTAACAAATATTATAAGGTGAGAGAATCATAATATCGTATTTTTTTGTGTGCGGTCAAGACATGTTTCAAATTTAACCTACTAATGGTGTGAAACAATACAGGTGTGGGTAAATAATTGCTTGTGAAGATAAGGTGCACTATGAAAATACCATCGTATGTGAAAATGTATATAATGATGTATTTTTATCCATTACATTACTTATGTGGAACACTTTGTGCTTGTAAAACTGCTATAGAGAGGAAGAGACTTTTACCTAATTGTCAATGTCCATCCATCCACACTGTAATTTCAAAGAATGCACAGTTCTTTCTATAGGAATGTCTAAGAAATAAAAAATGAAATAGGAATATTTTATTCCACAAAACAAGGATGAAGATCCCAACAATGCTCATTTTTATTACTGTTGCGAATTAAATTGGAGCATGTATCAAGAGAGTTCATTGTGTGTATTTTTCGATACCGTCTTCACAGCTTGTGCAGTTGAGTCATGGTGTTCTTGCATTTTTATATTATGAAGGGTATTGTTGAGGCATATATTTTATTTGCATTGATTTTTTACAGGTTTTCGTCGAGAATCTTATGTGGGTGCCTATGGTTATTTCTACATGAACTGTGGCTGTGAAGCTTGCACTCTTTGAATATGTGACTTGTGCATGGAACAATGTTGCGATGCTCTCACGACATATTTATATTTCTCAGAGAGATGTTACGATTAGGAACATGGTGCATAATTGGAAACACTAGGTCCATGTAATGCAAAGTGCGATGTTCAATCAATGCTCATACTTGACTATGGGGATAAGTGTATGGCACCTTGTCTTATTGAAATTAAACCAATGTACCTAAGACCCATGTTGCGCAGTCTCATCTCAATTTCGAGGGTACTGATGATGCCTTGGCCCATTTTTCAAGTCCTTGGCTTGCATAACCCACTTTTTTATTAACTTGGAACCTAATCCTTCTATATGGTTCTCATAGATACTAAAAGTGTATGTTGAATTAGACTACAGGGAATTATACGGACCTAATAGGTTTGCCTTTGTCATTATTTGTGCATTTCAAGTTTCAACTAGTTATAGGGTTATGTTGATCCTACAGGATCGGGCACTTGAAACAAAGCACACTCAAATGTGAGGCATAATATTTTCTTTTCCATAATTTTTTTTTTAAAAAATAGATTTTGCATGGCATATATATATATATATATATATATATATATGCTATGCAAAATCTATTTTTTTTTTAAAATTATGGAAAAGAAAATATTATGCCTCACATTTGAGTGTGCTTTGTTTATTTATATATATATATATATATATATATATATATATATATATATATATATAACATGAATTATAAATTTGACGATAGGAACAATGAGATGAATGTTTCATTTTGTGAGATTTGATATTTGCTCCATCAAAATATTGAAGCCTCTCCTTAAAATTAAGATCAAATTGAAACCATTTATTCTAGTACATGAAATATTAGATCTCTTTGTGGTTACTTATTCTCATCCAAGGTTTTTGAAAGTGACGCTTCTAACTTGGGGCTATTCACATTTGTACATGCTTTACGCATAACTATAACAGTGAAGAGTTGAGTGTGTGTTTGATATTGAGTCTCTTATTTAGGCTGAAGAAATAATGAAAGGCCAATTTTCAAAAGTTTTAGCTCTGATACCATTGATCCACACTAAACCTAGGGGTGTTCGTAGAGGAAAAAGCTATAATTATTTTAACAAGATGGAATTTTTTAAAAAGAGTTTTTCGATTGTATAAAATGCAATTTAAAATAGTAGATACAAATGGAAACAACCATTTCACATTCAACACATACTATTGGTAGAGTCATGGCATTCTATTCAAATGAACGATTAAGGAAAATTACATGTGTATAATGTGTAGTAAGACTAGGAAAGTGGAATCCTATTATCATGAAGGGAATCCATCCTTGTTGATTTATATCAGATACAAGTGATCAGAGAGATGAGGAGAGTAATATCCTATGATCAATAAGGGTTTTGACACATCCTAATTAATTTGTCTTGACTAGAATATGATCATTAAGATGTTAGATATGCAGAGAATGCTAACAAGTGGCATATATTTCTCGGTAACACAAGATACTTAGTACATGCAAGTATTTATGATGTTTTGGATATATCTACTTAGAAACTTAGAAATGAATTCATTTTTTATTAGATTCCTTATAATATATCTCACTACAATAAATTGGAAACAATTGATAATAAGTGTAAAAGAGGTTCATCATATGCTCGAGTGATGATTGGACTTCCTCCAGATGTGGTTGTTAAACTTCTAGTGTGTGTGGCACTGACAGGTTGTTTGACATGGTGAAATCATGTAGAGTTCCACCTAGAATTCCACATGAAAGCAAGGTACTAAGAAGTGGATGCAAATCATAGAGGCTCTATTTAGGGTTACAAAGACATGTGGTATGTTAGAAATGAAGATGCATATGTGGAGAATTTCTTTGAGACTAAAAAATGGTGTTTAAAATTGTAATAACTATGAACTATGTAAAATTCTGCACATCATTATAAAAACTATGAATGCTATCATCTAATTTGATGCAAGTTTCTAGGATCTACAAGTTCTAAATTAAATTTTGCACAAGATTAAGAAAGTTACAAGTTTTGTGAGTCAATTACAATGATCTATAGAAGTTATGATAACTCTAAAGTATATGTTGTACAAGACTACATAATTACAAGTTTATCATGGAATTATACATGTGCACATTATTTACTTGGTGCTTTAAACCAAAGTGGGATATGCTAATCACACTAAATAATGCATAAAGATATGACACTTATTTTAGAATGATAGCACATAGGTTGGCATGCCGATCAACCTATAAATGTACTTGTGAAAATGTGACCCTTTAATATCTCTAATTGAGTGAATCTTTGACCAAGGAATGGTGAATTTGATGTTGTCAGTCTAGGGTGATGGAATTGCATGGTGTGGGCCAACTTGGAATGTACATAATTTTTCTAGTTTTACTCTAATAGTGGACAATAATAGATTTTTATAAATCTTGGCTCATGATCTATAAGTTCGGCTAGCTAAATCTTGATATTAATTTTTTAGCTTCAAAATTACCATAGAGGCTTAAAAAAAATTCATTCAAGCTATGAAGTTTTATAGGATATGTAAAAGGAAGCTAATGCACATATTTTTGAAACTATGCATTGATCATTTTGAATTGAATGGTTGTATTAAAATTGGTAAAAAATGAGTTAAAATAAAAGTTATAAGGAAAAGCTATGTTGAAATATGATGATACATGGCTCAACACAATAAGAAAGTATAACGAAAGAACCACATGTGTGGACGTTGACCAAATGTGATAAAATATGAAAAAGACACAATGAAAAAAACTCTTATACAAAAATTAGGTATATGTAATAAATAATAGGAGTTACTTTTCTTTCTTGTAAGTAAATAATACTAACTTTGTAATATTGATAGCTAACTTTCTTCTTTTATCCCCTTTATGTTTCTAAAAATTATCTTTTAACCATCTTATCTCCTCTTTAAGTCTTCTGCTCAAAAGCTTTCCTTATGTTGTAATGAAGTTCAATTACAACATGCATTATTTTAATTAGATTATTGAAATGATATATGTATTCAATATTAACTATTACAAGTGTAATATATATTTACTGACACTACACTTCCACTTATTTTCATGGGTTTCTCAAATTTTGGCTTCATTTCTTTTTGTTTGCTAGACATCTAAATTGTCTCTCAATCACTCTCTATATTTTATTGCTTAATACTCCCTTAGACTACCTATAATTTGTCATGTAATCATAATCATTGTTGTAACTCCACCATCATGAGTTATGATGTCCCACTTGTTTTGTATGTGTCAGTGGAATGATTAACTTGTTTTCTATACTTTATTCATTATGAGTATTTCTAAGAATACATGAGCATGAAAATATTACTACCAATATGACACAATGTTTAAAAAATATACCTTTGAATTTATGGAATGATTAACATTCTTAATATTAATTAATAAATATATATGCAATTCAAATGGAAGGACATATTAGGGAAGGGAGCTGCCAAGTCTGTTGCCAATAACTTTAAAGGTTTCTAACAGATAAATTATAATGCTATGTTTTTCTCTGATGTTAAAGAGAACCTTAGTATTTTTGCACTAGTACTTGAAATAATACATGAATATAACACATCAATTTTAAAATAAAAAATGGTCCACATCTATCTAATAAAGGGTGTGATGTTTAACTCATGTTAATATAAATAAATGTCATATAGTGGTTAGTCATGTCTTTGTATTAAAAAAATTTTATGATTAAATTTTCATATATATTTTCAAAATGAACTCAACACAGTAGAGAATGATATTTAGGAATTAATTATAATTATTTAGAGAGATAAAATTATTGGTTTGGGTGACAGTTATACTATCCATGCTTTTAGAGGAACTAACGAGATGTTTTTAAGCTTTTGTAGTTTGTCTACTTGGTAAAAACTATATTTGAATGTAACATGCATCTAGTTCAAAGATAATAATATAGGGTAACATTAACTTAAAATAAGGTAGATGATATTATATATGTATTGGACTGAATGTGGTGATAATAAATATATTTGAAATTGATGGTGGCAATTGTTATAATGTAAATAAACTACATTTAATAGTATTGATAAATCGTTGGGTGATGGAAATGTAAAGAAACTACATTGAAGCTTTTGTATTTTGTCTACTTGTTAAAAACTATATTTGAATGTAACTTGGATCTAGTTTAAATATAAAACTATAGGGAAACTATGACTTGAAATAAAGTAGATGACATTATATATGTATTGGATTAGATGTGGTGATAAAAACTATATTTGAAAGTGATGGTGACAATTGTTGAAATGTAAAGAAACTACATTTAATAGTATTGATAAATCATTATGTGATGGATATGTAGGGATCCACATATGATTATTGTAGATTATCTTTGTGTTAGTTATAAATAAATTTCATAATATTAATTGACTTGAATTCCTAATAAATTATATGATTAAACAAAATAATATTTTTATAAAAATATGATCTAAGTAATATTTAATTTCAAATATTCAAAATCAAAATTATGAGGTTAGACATAATCTTTAATGTTCATGAGTGGGATTTTTAAGTTCGCCTTCCAATAATGATTATTCCTTAATTCAGAACTAAATATAATTTAAGATTGTACCATTTTAATTAAATATGTTGTAAGTTTATACCATTGAATTAAATATGAAACAGTTATCATTTAATAAAATAAAATGTCTCTACATCATGTCATAATTATCTCTAACTACTGAGAGAATTAATTGGTTAAATTAATGTTATCATGATCAAACCCATAAAATAGAGGGCTTGTCTAATAAACTATCCTTGTCTACCAATTATACTTACCACTTGAATTGATGCGGACTAATAAATTTTCTAGTGTTGTCAATATTAAATTCAAATATTTATTTTGTTGCTCATTTTTACTTGTTCAATATCTAATATTAATATTTATGAAAAATTCACAGTCAATAACATCATAGTCAACATTCCTTGTTCAATAATTCAATCAATTTTGAAACCCCAAGGTATAACATGATGATAAATACATCTACAGGGTGATCAACACACAAACCTACATTTCATCATTCTAACATTGGTGTTATCTCCTTATGTATTTAATTACTTTACTGGCTCACCAAATCCTCTCACAAAGAAAAAAAGACAAATTGTATACATGTAAAAATCTATGAAAAACTTGTAGATTATGTATTCTTGTGTAATAATTTATTTTAAATTATTGAAACTATTACAAATATCCATAAGGGACTCACAGTAATGTTATCTCCTAGAGTCTTGTGCAAATTCAAAATAATGTTCTCATAACTCTTGAAAACTTACTTAAACTTAGCTCAGAGCATTCACATATTCTATAATGTTTTGAATCAATACTCACGGTTTATATTTCCTACAACATTGCATACCACTTCATAGATTCACAATAGTTATCCTCATGTTTGCCTTCATTTCTACCATGTCATGTGTCTTTGTGGCTTTACCTACAGCCTATATGATCCACATTTGATTATTAAAATTATGTTGTCATGTCATATTCCAAATGACACTCTCCACACTTATGCCATGGTATAACACTCATCAGTGTAATTTACACTAGAAGTTCAACCACAAAATATACATGAATTCCAACACTCATTTGGGTATAAGATGAAGTTATTTTGTAATCATTATTAGCTGTACCTAACTTATTATATTTTGATATAGTAAAATACATTTAATCAAATGAGAGGCCATTATCCCATTTCCTAATTAATTATCATCCACAAAATCATGATTACAAGCATGCCCTAAGAATAGTGTATCAGTTTACCATATCTTTCTAGGAGTATGTGGAGCTAATTAGGCACTTTTGATTTGGTCTTTACATATGGTTATCTTAATTAGTATTTTCTTCATTAAATAGTGTTTCCATATTATTTTGTTCATTCTTACTTTATCCAATTAGTGTTTCCATGCAATTTTCTTAATTGTTAGAGGTTAAATGATCATGCATATTATCATCATTACCAAAATTAGAAAGAATAATATTAAAATGTGGACTTTCATTACAATTTTTTGTATGATTAGAATTGAAAGTTGGACATTCAAAACTTGTTATACTTTCATTATTTATTTCATCAAATTAATTTGACATTCAATTAATTAGGGATACCAGACTTATTTGCATGATTTTTTCACATTTATTTCCTTTGGTTTTCTCCCATCACTTCTAAATCCTTTGTAATTTTGTGTTTTAGCTTCCTCTTCCCACTAGTATGATATTTGTCACCCATGATTTTACAAATTTATAAATTTTTAATAGTGATGACAATGATAAATTATTAAAAAATAAACTTAAATTATGTAATCAACCATGATTAGAAAAAATTATCTACTTTCGAGGGTTGGGAAAGTGATCAAATCATTAAAAAACATACGTAAACTATGTATAACAAAACATAGTAGAGTACATAGGGGATAAACTCTTATTGTGAAAAAATTTGTTGGTTCATGTAAGTTTTCACTATTTTACTATCTATAATATTGTGTATGCATGAATAATGTCTATGTGTTAAAATCACATACACACTAAAACCATGTACATATTATTTGATGTATACATTGATTACATAGTTGACCCTAAACCTTAACCCTAAACATTAAAACCTTAAACTCTAAACTCTAAACCCTAAACCAATCATGCTGACATTGCACAATTTGACTCAATTCACATCACTGATTTCCAAAATTGACTAATTGGCTCAATTTATGGTGACATTGGGGAAAATTAAGCCAAAAATCACATTTTATATCCACAAATAGGTTGAAAAATCTCAAATTGGCCCTAATTACATTCACTATTAGATCATATACCCTTAAATGTAAACCCTAAACCCTAAGCCCTAATACGTAAACCTTAAATTATAAACCCTAAAACCTAACCAAATCAATTTATCCCTAATTAACAAAGTTTAGAGTAATAATTAGTTTAAGACATGGTTCAAATTTGTTGATATTGGATCACTGATAACCCCAAATGACTAATTAGCTCAATATTTGATGACATTAGGGATAATTGAGAACAAAATCACATTCTTTAATGAAAAATAGGTTCATGGAGGTCAAATAGACCTCAAATGCCTTCGCAAGTGGATATTGAACCCTAAATGATAAACCCTAATCACTAACCTTATGCCCTTAACCCTAAACCATAAATAGTAAACCCTAAACTAATTGATTTGTCCCCAATTAACATTCTTTAAATTAAGTTTTATGTTTACATGGATTTATTTGTCCCAAATTACATCACTAATTTCCCCAATTGACCAATTGGCTCAATATGTGATGATATTGAGGCAAATTCAGCCCAAATCACATTTTTTAATGACAAATAGGCTAAATGACCTCAAATTTCCCCTAATTACCTTCATGATTAGACCTTATTCCCTCAATCATAATAACATTAAACATTAAGACATAAACCCTAAACTATAAAACCTAAATTGTAAACTCTATAACTTAAATAGTTCAATTTAGATCTAATTAACATCATTTAGAGTAAGAACTAGGTTCATAGCACTCAATTTAGCCCAAATTGCATCATTAATTTTCCCAATTGACTCTATATATGATGACATTGAGGCTAATTGATCCCAAAATCAAATTTTATAATGACAAATAGGTTCAAGTAGCTCAAATAGACCCCAATTGCCTTTGTAATTGGACCCTAAAACTTATATTATAAACCCTAATCCCTAATCTTAAGCCCTTAACCCTAAAACATAAACCATAAATAGTAAATCCTAAAACAATTGATTTATCCCTAATTAACATTCTTTAGAGTAAGTTTTATGTTCACATGGCTTTATTTGTCCCAAATTGCATCACTAATTTCCCCAATTGAATAATTGGCTCAATATGTGATGACATTAAGGTAAATTGAACCCAAATCACATTTTTTAATGAAAAATAAGTTCAACAAGCTCAAATTGGCCTCAACTGCCTTCACTATTGCAACTTATTCCCTCAACCATAATAATATTAAACATTAAGCCATAAAACGTAAACCTTAAACCTGAATTGTAAACTCTAAACCCTAAACACATTAATTTAGCTCAAATTAACATCATTTAGAGTAAGAATTAGGTTCATAGGACTCAATTTGGCCCCAATCACATTATTGATTTTCCCAATTGACTAATTAGCTCAAAATGTGATAACATTGAGGTTAATTGATTCTAAAATCAAATTATGTAGTCAAAAATAGGTTCAAAGAGCTCAAATTGACCCTAATTACCTTCATAATTAGACCCTATACCTTGATCCCTAAACCTTAAACCCTAAATTATAAACCTCAAATCCTAAACCAATGGGTTTAATCTAAATTAACATCTTTTAGAGTAAAAATTAGATTCATATAGCTTAATTTAACCTAAATCACATATGTGATCACCCTAATTAACTAATTAGGTTAGTCTATGATGACATTGGGGTAAAATGAGACGAAAATCACATTTTATAGTCAAAAATAGGTTTAATGAGTTCAAATATGCCTCAATTACCTTTATGATTAGACCCTTACCTTAAACCCTATACCCTAAACCCTAAGCCCTAAACCCTAAACCCTACACCCTAAACCCTAAATCTTAAACCTTAAATACTAAACCAATGAATTTATTTCCAATTGACATATTTTAGAGTAAGAATTAGGTTCATATGGCTCAATTTGGCCCAAATCACATTACCAATTTCCTCAGTTGACTATTTGAATCAATTTATAATGACATTATGGAAAATTAAGCCCAAAATCACATTTTTTACTCATAAATAGGTTAAACAAGTTCAAATTATCCCTAATTATCTCCATGATTGGACCCAATAACCAATACAATGAACCCTAAACCATGACCCAATTGATTTAGCTCCAATTAGCATCTTTTAGTGTAATAATTAGGTTCATCATACTTAATTTGGCCTAAATTACATTATTGGTTTCCCAAATTAAGTAATTGGATAAATCCATGATGAGAATAAAGTTAATTGATCAAAAAATCACAATTTGTAGTCAAAAGCATTTTTTAAGATCTCAAGTTTTCCCCAGTTGCCTTCATAATTTGACACTATACCCTAAACCCTAAACCTTATATCTTAAACTCTAAACCCTAATCCCTAGACCTTGAATCTTAAACCCTATATTGTAAAATATAAACCCTAAAATGATCAAATTATCTATAATTAACATCTTTTAGAATAATAATAAGGTTTACAGGGCTCAATTTGGGCCAAATCACATCACTAATTGCCCTAATTAATTAATTAATTAGCTAAATTTGTGATGGCATTAAGGCTAATTGAGCCCAAAATCACATTCTTTAGTAACAAATAAGTCCAACAATCTTAAATTGGCCCCAAATACCTTCATGATTAGAGTTCAATCCATACAT
>JARHVA010001946.1:1810000-1845000 GCA_037957365.1 Torreya grandis
TTATTTGTTTAGTTGGAAAACTTTTAGTAGTAAAGCAAAACTAGTTTGACGTAGTGGCATATGGACTTAGTCTAGTTGTGTGTATAATATAGTATTATTAGTATAAATAATTGGGTCTCTGCATCTATAAGCTACATCTTGAAACACATTTTTAATTACCCACTTTAATATCATATTATCTAATTTTTATTTATATGACTAATTATTTAGTCATTTTTATTTGTGTGACTAATTATTTAGTTGTGCTTTTTACCCAATGATCAAATTAGTAATTTATTTAGTCATTTATAGATGTGTTGTAAAAAATTGTAAAATTTAGTCATTTTTAGTTGTTGTGACTAAAACTTTTAGTCACGTAGTCATTTATTTGCCAAATTCTACTAGTGCAAATATCCACCTCAAGATCAAGATGTGTGCTCTAATATTGATTCAAATTTGGATACCACATGAATTTAATGTTTCAATTGATATTTCAGAATAAAGGAGCAATTTATATGCATGGTTTGCACAAATCAGATATTTGTTTCATTTATTAATCATGGTTTGCATTTTTGACTTTGTGACCAATGATGTCATTATAATGTCACCTTCTTAGATATTTATTCAATTTTCATTTTACAAAATTAGATATTAACTAATTTGATATGTATTTTAAACTTAAGCATTTAATTGGATTTAATTAGTTAAGTGAATCCAATTAAGATTTTTACAATTCTTAGATTTTGATTAGTTCTCATGCACTATTGGTTTAAAATGTCAATTATCTAGGTCACAATTTCAATAGAGATGAATTAGAAGAATATAATTATTAAATATAATATAATACCCAAATTATGAACATATTAACATGAACAAGGACTTGCATGTGACATGTGTAGATGAATCAAAGTGTTTCAATGGTTTTGGTCCAATTTATGTATTTTTATGGGAAATAATTTAAACTTGTAATTTTGGCATGGTAGTGGTGAGAATTGAGTGTCTACATTTTTCTCCTTTTTGAGGTCTTACAAGACAGTGGGCATAGTAACATCTTTTCAAAGAATGAAAAAATCGTGAAGAAGAATTTGAAAAATTTTACTAAAGAAATAATCATGACCCATGATGCCCCCTTAAGAGGGAAGGTAGGGATGAATGACATACATGGGATCTTAAAAAAGAGATAGAAGAAATAGAAATAAATTGGACCCAAAAAGGGTGCTTCTAGTTGATTCATAATAAAGTGCCCTACTAGGGTAGATTAAATCATTTGATTTAATGGGTTGCCTCAGTAGAGCATATTTTATCATTGATCAATAAAAATAGTTTGCACTAGTAGGATAGAGATGTTCACTATGAAAAATGATGAATAGGAACGTGAAGAATTAGTTGAGGGATGGAAGATAAGGAGATATATTATTATAACATTATCGATTAGACTTCTAATGTCTAGATTTTGGATATAGCACCATAATGGTATGCACCATGATAGAAATGACCATGATGACCAACTTGTAACATACATAATGATAAAAATCATGATGTGAATGTCATCATATGCCAACGAATACACTCAATTATAACTATGTAATAATAAACATCATGATGATGACCCTACCAATAATGTGGACTAAAGTTGAGGTGAAAATAGAAAAGGGAAACAAATAATTTTTAATAAAACAAGTAAGCACAAACAAAAAGAAAAACAACACAAAGTGTCCAATTTCTTGAATAAACACATCAAGAACAATGAAAATGCCCCAAACATAATTTAGGAGATGAATGATGCCTTCTCGAGGGGAGAGAAAAAAAATTATTTTTGATGGGTGGGCCCATAAAAAAAATAAACAAATGTTTAGCATAAGAGACTGAAAAACATAATAATTAGAATAAAATAGTTTGAATAATGGGTAAACAAGGCAAAAATGGGCCTCTTGGGAAGAAATTAGGATCAAAAATAGGCCCATGGAAGTAAAAATTCAAAATATTTACTATATATTCACCTCTAGGGGTGAAAATATTCATTTAGATCCTCAAATACTAAAATTAAAGGTAGTGGTATTTATGTATGAGATAGACATGGGAAATGGCTAATATCCTGCACTAGAGACACCTTGGGGAGCACATTCAAGAACACCAATGACCATTAGGGAGTAGGGCATTGGTAATTACATATTTTTGGTTTTTAATTTGGTCATTAATTGTACTTAATGATAGTTATAAAATTAAACTTTTGCGACTTCTCCATTTCTTAAAGAGGGAAATTAGTGAAGTCATCAATGCATAAAATAATTTCACCATAAAATTAGTGAACTTGAAATATAAAGGACAAAATCAACAAATATTACCACGTCATTGATGTTGCCTATTTTAATGTCAATCACATAAATGGAGGGATTGTTGATAAAATGGTAAGGTCATTAATAAAATGGTGGTATCACCAATCAAATGAATAAATCACCTAAAAAATAACACAAGGCATGAAAATGATGAATTCCTATAAATAGAAAGTTCATCCTACGAAACGGTAGGATTGACTTGTATAACAATGAAGTCACATACCTAAGAATGAAAATGGTAGGATCATCCTTTAGAATGGTGAAGACACCATGAATAATGGTGAAATCACCAAGGAAAATGGTGAGG
This sequence comes from Torreya grandis, assembly GCA_037957365.1. Taxonomy (NCBI): domain Eukaryota; kingdom Viridiplantae; phylum Streptophyta; class Pinopsida; order Cupressales; family Taxaceae; genus Torreya; species Torreya grandis. Next base: position 1,812,623 of record JARHVA010001946.1, read on the forward strand.
TTACCAAAAATGCAAAACAACCTAGGAGAAAGGGGAAACTAGGATATAAAAATAAAATTCTTAGTTAAAAACTAAAATAAAATGGTAAATTGATCAACTTAAATAAAAATAGATAAGTGACTAATTTTATTCATTTTGCTTTGGGTTACGCATGAGTGTGTAGGAGTTGTAATGGTGCATGAGCAGTGGTTGTAGGTAGTATACTAGCATTGGATTGAGATAGACAACATTTTGGGGATTTTAGAGGTAGTATATTTTCAACATATAGCTCGATTGCTAGTGATTTGAGTAGATCATGCATACTTATCAACATTATTAGAGTGATATAATTCAAATACTTCAACATTCCACTTACCTACTAGAGAAGCCTCATGACCCTATAAAATGTACACATGATTTTTCAAGTGTCTACTTGGGGTTGGTGGATGTATTGGATGCTAGAGGGTCAGATAATAGTTTTGGAGGATCTTATTTGGGTGGTATACCTTATGATTGTAAAGGGGTATATTAGAATTGATGTTTTGGAGGACCTATCCTATCCTTCATTGATTGTTCTAGGGTCAACTGCCTCTACCAAAGGGTTCAATACCCTAAGAGGTATTGATCATGATGGATCTTATCAATTCCCTCATGTTTCCTAAGAAGAGTGGGTGATTATTTTAAATTAGGATTATAAAAGTAGTCTATGGCATGATTGATTACACCATACACTTTTCATGGGTTCTTACTATATGGCTCAATTATATAGGTATTTACACATGATCGAGTATTAGAGAGGGTGTATTATTAGACACATCACTCTTATCTAAGTTTGGGCCTAGGATCACATCACTCTAGAGAAACTAGTTGGGCAGAAATTCTAAAGAGGACTTGAGGATCATATGGCTTATGGTTAGTTTAGATGGGGCTAGGACTATAACACCACTAAGGAGATTTGTATTTTTATAGGTGAGTCATTGGTGAGATGGTAGATGGTGAATTTATCTAGAGGTCATACCTAATGTTGTATTTTGGTTGGATAAAGGGTGGTTTTATATTCCATTATAATTTGATGCCTTGATATATCACAAGTCAGCATGAATTTATTATCCATAGTTACAGACTAGATTCCATACAGTGGTAGTTTGGCTTCCTATAGGATGTATTAGATGGACCCCAATTTTTTGCACATTACATGAGAGATCAGAGAATGGGGCTTACCAATACCAATATCCTAGCTTATTATCAATTTTTACATGGTATAACCCATAATGTGGGCTTATACGGGTAGGGTTATGGATACTAGTATGACAAATGCCTATACAACATGGTGGGTAGGCTTCTAACCTATCTAATTAACTAGACCTCACCATCAACATCTAAGGTAACATAATCATTAAATAGATAAGGGATGGGGATTAGACACAAATATAGATATAAATTCCCATTCATTTGGTGATACCATAGGTGATCCCCTATAAATTTTTCAAGTTCTAGTGGTATAGTGTGCATAGCAAGATATGCAAATCCCTCTATAATATATGATACAATAGCCTTTATATCTCCCTTTTATATAATGGTGATAGAGATGGATACAAGGATGGGAATGGGGGATAGAATCCTCCAATTGACAGAGAGATGGATGAGGTAATAGGTGGGGATTCAATCTATGGTATATGGATAAGAGAGGATGGGACCTTTGGCATATGTTTTGATACAAGTATAGATAGGTTGGGACCTCTAGCATAGGCATGAATATTAATATAGGTATAAGGGAAGCTAGGACCTTTAGCATATATATATATATATATATATATATATATATATATATATATAGAGAGAGAGAGAGAGGATCATGTGATTATCGATAGGATGTAACATGAGATTATAACAAGTTTTTCAGATGTTATAGGCCTAGAGTAGGGCATAGCCAAGATATGAGCTAAGTTATCTATATCCCTAGGATATACCACTAGGTTATAAGTCATCATCATGGCCTAAGATTCATATATTACCCATTTGAGAAGATATGTGGTTCAAATGATATAAGTATAGGCTCAATTGATTGGGGTTCAAGCATAGTTGGTAGTAATATTGGATGCAAAGGTACTGTTAGTCATCATTTAGTGGGATAGATCTCAAGGTGATTTTTAGAGGCTTTATGGGGAGTTGAATGATCCTAATCATCTTGTATTAGATGGTGGTATGTCTAGATCATTGGAAAACATGATCATGGCCTAGGATGATGGCTTATGCATGAAGGATGATGTCTTACACATGAAGGATGAGATTGATTACTACCATAGTTTATATGAGGAACAAGTTCCAATAGGGTCTAGGGCACACACCCATATATAGTATTCATAGATATAATAGATTAGTAGGACATACATGTTATGACACATGACTACATCAGAGTGTTTAGTGACACATCAACCTCTACATTAGGTAGTAAGGGCACCATCACCACTACCAAGCATAGGATAAAACTTTAATCATAATTTACCTAGATATGGGGTGAGACAAATATGATATTTTATCTAGTAGACCCACATTTTTAACATGTATATGATATGTATATATTATCTCTATGTATAAAACTATTTATTTTTAGATATATATGACATTGATTTTGGCTCATGTATTACTATTTATGGATTCTTAATACTCTTTTGTGAGGCTCTGTATTTTTATATGATAGAGATGTTATATGTAGATATGTTGATTAGATCATAGATATTGATGTGTATTTATTTTCCATGATTTTGTTGTCTTCTATATTGTTAGTTTATTTTTCACTTTGTTTATTTCATGGATGTACATGTAATATGAATACATGTTATATGACTAATTCAGGAGACTCACATCCTTGGGTAGCATAGGGATAGACATGTTGTTTTATGGGATATCATTTTGATCATATCTTGGATAAGTATATAGTGTTTTAAAAAATGTATTGTGGCTTCACATTGTTATGTATGATCTTGAGCACTTGGTTTTAGATTTTTCAAATTATATTATGAATCATAATTATGACTAACTTATAATAACATATGTATATCAATTGCACATGGAACTTATCATATGTGAATATTTACAACTCAATATAATGAGAAAGTATCAAAACCTAGGTTAAAAACATAACACATTTTAAACACTAGACACAAAATAGAAAAATAAAAGAGTTGAACTTACAATATGTAAATGACTTTAAAGACAAGATGAAATATCAAGACTCAAGTAAAAATCACAATCTATCATACACAAAAAGTAATAAAAACAACATAAAAATATAACCAATTAAAAATCAAGATACAAATAATCCATACTTAAATGAAAAAAAAATTGATTTAAACACAAACAAACAAACAAAACAAATAAAAAAATAGACAATATAAACAAACATGCAAATAAAAAATAATAATATAAACAATTTAAATAGAAAATTGAATGACTCAAGACAAAGTATAGGTAAGACTCAAACTATAAATTTTTTTTTACTTAAACACAACACTCAAAACAAAAAAGAAATAAATCAATAAGTTGAACACACAGAACATAATGTAATTAAGATATAGATTTCAATGTAATCAACCAATAATTTTTCATGTATCTATAATAAGGTGTTACAATTGGAGATTGTGCCCCTAGACTAAGAGGATAATGAATTGGTGGTAGCATCAAATGGAATAAAAAAAGAGGAAATAGATGGTTGCACTGACTCCAAATTCCCAAATACAAGTGGACATTGCCTACATAGTCTTGTCAAATTTAGGCCAAATGTAGTTGTGCCAAGGACATGGGATATAATAAAAGTGATGACAGGTAGGTGTATGATAATAGAGAATAATTAGGAAAGGAATACTTGGAATATGATGAGAGCATTAGAAAAATGGAAGAATAAATTAAAAGTGGAGTGAACCAATTTTAAACACACAATGCCCACTAATATATCTCAAAAAATGGAAAGAGCATAAAATAATAGAAATGGAAAAAGATATTGAAAATTAAAGAAGTATGAGAGTGGCTAACCTAACCTAATATGACCCATGCATCCAAGTAATGCTTACATAGTCTGTGTAGACCTTAGGCTGATGTATTTCTCTCATAAAAGGGGGGATAATGGTATGGTAACTAGAATGTGGATCTAAAATGAAGTAGGGTAGGTCAAAGGTTCCATCAAAAAATTTAAGCGTTATATCTTTCATGGAAATTATAAGCCAATTTGCATGATTTTGTGATTTTTAGGGATTTTCTATCTTTTCAATGTTTTTGGGTTTTTGGAATAAGGAAAGCAAGGTAACATGTTTAAATTTATAATGAACCATTAGGAAAAGACACTTTCCCTTAGGTAGAGGCTCAAACAACAACTAAACTAGTTACAATGGTATTTACCACAAACCTAAGACATTGGGGAGATATCACATAACAAGATTGGAAAAAAAATAACACACACATAAAGGGGAAATTAATATTAGGATAATAAATTAGAATAATTTTTCAAGGAACTATCAAGAATTTAACACCCTTGTTGACATACCCTAAAATGTTTATTTACAAATAAGTTATTGATGTTGATCATTGTGAAGTGCCCTTAGAATAATAGTCATTAAATTTTCCTACAACACCTATTGGCATTAATCAAGATCATGATTGGTAATAGTTTTGGCATGGAAAATTTATAAATAATGGTCTAAGGAATGGTACTAATAATAGTTCAGGGATTAGTACAAGAAATTATTTCAAATGTGAAATGGGTGCCCCCAAGTGAGGGATCCCATAGATAATGGTTCATTTTCAAATAATCATAGTATAATTTTAGATGTATTATGTTTATGTGTTCCTCGAGACCTTTCACATCTAGTGTAACTAGTCTATATGCCCTAGAACCATGATTTTAAATAACATCAAAGGGCCTAAGATAATTGTCTTCAAACTTATCTTTCTTGCATTTAACATTGGTATTCTTTTGTTTCTCTTTTAGCACCAAATCACCAATTTTGAATTCTCTGGGGAGAATTCAATATTTGTGTTTAACCCTAATTTATAGGAGGATCCTATTTAGTGTTTAGGGTTAAGGATATAGAAATTATAGGGCATAAGGGTGAATATCAGATCTAAAATAGGCTAATTAATGTGATAAATTTAGATGTACAATATACTTAATTTATAAAACTAAGATAAGTTATTAATAGAAATTAAAATTATGATAGATATAAAAATGACATAAAATAAACTACTTATTTATTTATTTATGATGATAATATAATGATATATCTAATACAAGACGGAAGTAGGTAGGAATACAATTCTAAATTAGTCATAAAATTTTGGATCGGGTGCCTCTAGCTTTCTAAATAGTTTTGTCATCATGGGATAATTGCATTGACACTAATGTCTAAGTCTAAAGCTAGTTTATTATATGTAATATATTCTCAAACATGATGAGACAACCTTAATTATTATGGGTTTGGCTTCACCTTTTCTTTGGTGCATTCAAATATGGATCATGGACTATCACTCCTAGTGAAATGACAAAAACCTAGCTTTGCATCTTCAATGTGACCTTAGGGGAAGATGGGTTATTGGTTACATGGTGTCGAGCTAAACCAAATTGATTGCATTATCAAATAACACTACCTACATAGCTAATACTCTAGAATAGGGCCTTAAATTCATGTACTTCTCCCCTATGTGTTGTCTTGTGTGTGAATAATGCAATGTGTAAAATAAGTACATAGTGACCTAGCTTGTAACTTGGAAAATATTACCTTATGACGTCTCCTTTGGTACATCAGACCTATAGATAGGCTATTCATTTGACTGATATCATAATAGGGTATAATAGGAAAGCCTTTGGTAAATTAAGGGCTTATTGATTGCTCATTTTGATATAATTCTAGGTGAGGTATGAATGAGGGTTGATAATGTATTTATATCAGTCTATTTGGAGTATTAAGTCACATTAAATCACTTAAGCTAACCATTATAATATGTTTCGCTATAAAATTAGATGATTTAGGGCACTATAAACTTATGTTAGGTCAAGATAATAACGTTGATGCTACCATCTAACCTAACCAGTAGTGTCTAGGGAGAAAGACAGTAGGCATAGGATCAAAACTTAAAAATGTATAATATAAGTACATTTCAATAATTCTAATAAAAATGGGATGTCTGTGTCATGAGTATAAGGCTAGTGAGATTAAGATATAGGCCAAGGGGAACAAGATATATAATACGTGAGGCTTGTAGAAGTAAGGCATGTGTAAAATGAAGAGGAATAGCTAGAGTCATGAGTTTACCAAGTGTACAAAATTGAGGTGATACATAATCACAAAATATCATCTCTATTTTATCACACCCCTTTAATCTAGTAATGAAATTTCTAGTTTAAAAGAAAGGAATAAGTAACTGGGTGTGTATACACACCTTGTCATTTCTTGAGTTGAATTTGAGTGATTTTTTTGAGTTATATTTGAATGTTTTTTTGGTGATTGGAATATAGATAAGAACATGTTATAGTTTATAATTAGTACATATTATTTGGGTCAAAACTACTTAAATTAGACTGAAATTGAAAGAGCAAGATTTAGGAGTACACTTGTGTTTCAATGTGATTACCTTGCCTATTATGGAGAGAGAGAGAGAGAGAGAGAGAGAGAGAGAGAGAGAGAGAGAGAGAGAGAGAGAGAGAGAGAGAGAGAGAGAGAGAGAGAGGCACATGCCCCCAACTTTGGATCAAAATTGAGTTTCCACCTGGTAGTTGAGGTTAGTTTAACCATGAATCCTAGTGATAATTATAACTTGGTGATTTTAAGTTATCAATTATAAACTAAAAACATGGCAATATTGAGTGATTTAATCACCCCAACCATACCCAAATGTGAACCAACTATGGTAGTATATTGGCTTTCTAGAGCCTATAAAATTCCATTGGGTATTAATATGTGTAATAGTTTAGAATATGAATTTGATTTGGATTTTAAAATATTAGGCACATGTTGTAGATAATATACACCTTATATTTGTCTCATGTTGAAACATTGTGTAAGAATAGTACCAAAAAGCATATAATTGTGTGCTTTGGCCAATTCAAAAAATTGTGTGTGGAAGACATGCTTCTAAAGTATTCCCCCACTATATATGGAGAAATATAAAATGGATATAAGTACTAATTTGGAGGACATGTTTATAAAACATCTCCCTATTGTAAATTGGATATGTTAAAAAATGAGTAGGTGTGGATAACATATTTATAAAGCATGTCCCCATTGAATCTATGAATTATAAGTACCATACTGAGTGAATGTGAAGAACATGCTTCACAAGCATGCCCCCACCAAATCTAAAAATTGTGAATGTGTTTAATCCATGTCATCATGACATGCCCCCACTGAATCTATAAAATGTTGTAAGTACCATATACTATGTAAATGTGGAGAACATGATTCCAAATCATGCCTCCACTATAATATGGAAAATATGAAAAATGTGGATGCCATATCACCGTGACATATCCCCACTAATATGTCTCCATTTTGAGGTGAGGTAAAAATATTACTTGTTATTTATTTCACCTCAAAAGGGTAAGACAATTGTAAATCAGTGAATGTAACCATGTAGCATATAGAAGGAAACATCTCTAGGTAGTTGTAAAATTAAAGGACCTAAAACTAATGTGATCACATGTAGGCCTAATATGAATGATAAATATCATGGAAACATCTAGATAATAATAGTATAATCTCAAAAATAAAATAAGAAAACACACAAGATCGCTCAAAAATAAGTTAAAAAGCAATGGTCCAAGGAGATCACAAATAAAGGGAATGTTTAAATTCCATGAAATTGAATAGACATGACTTAGTCAAATGTCGTAAAATTAAATGAAATGACATATTCACATGTCCATAGAATATAGTGAAATTTTTAAATGTCCAAGAAGGTAATAATAAGCATAGGGCCCATATAAAATAGATCATATTCAAATGCTCAAAAAATAAAGATAATATTAGGGTAAAATACTCAAGGAATTGCATAAAGGAAAAGCATAAAAAACTACCCTAAACATGTCATAGAGGCCCATGGATCAATATGTTAGAAAAAAATGTCAAGTAAATATCATATAAAATAACCCATTTAATTTATAATCATGGATAATAGTAATGTGTAAGTACATATGTAATATCAAACATGATAGTGTAGAGTGATCATTGAATCATATAACCTATGTGTATAAATATTATAGAATATGGATGCCCTCAACATCTAGATGACATGACTAGAGGGAAGACCCAACACCCATAAGTGTATCATGTAATTGGGTATGCATATGTATGTGTATGTACGATTAAATTATATGTTATTCCTTAACATGGAACTAACACAAAGATTCCAAAGAGCCAATAAAACATGTTAGTGATGAAAGTGTTTTTGGTTTTTTAATATTTTTTATTTTTTAATATATTTTATGATGAGGAAAGATCATCTTATGATACCATCCAATGGATGGTCATAGATGTCTCCCCCCATTATGAACCTTATAACCTCAATTTGTATCTTGATTGGCTAAGTTTAAAAGGGACTTAACATGTTCCTCCTCACAGTTTGTATGTGTAGTAGAAGATGTAATGTTATCATTTAAAATATGTACTATTATTCCTTCATGAGGAAATGAAATACCTCATTTATTTTGGCCAATTAATTCTTCCATTTGGTATATCTAAATATATCCAAGTGTAAATGAATATGGATATATAGTAGGCATAACCCAAACCCATGTTTGAATTAATTTAGGACCACAAGAAATTGGTATTGTTATCTTTTCCAAGGATTCTTTCCAACCTCCTTTATTTTTTAATTTTTTAAAATTGAATCACATTTATTACAAACATATTACATTAAAATTAGTTTTTTCTTATGTAATATCAACATGGCTATGTCAAAAATAAACATCACCCATGTATAATTTAAATATTAAATCTTATTGGCATGAATGCTTTTTGTTTTGTTCATTTTTATAATCTTGTATGGGACTTGGACCTTTGATAAGTCCCATGTTAGGTAACATTTTTAAAGTAGTCATATAGAGATTAGGAATGACACAATTTTTTTCATAATGTTCTCTTGGCAATTGGTCTCCTTCCTTTTTTGAGGGATAAAACTTTGGTACTTAGAATGAGAAATGTTAAGCTTCATTGGATGAGTGAGTATGAATGTAGAATATCTATGTGCATCCACATGTAAATGAGTGAAGGACTCATATATTTTATACAATGTTCTTTCCTTCAAGGGGAAAACAAGACATTTACTAAACATACATTGTAGTTCCAAATATAAGGGTCTAAATGCTAGATCATATGATGTACTTTTGAATTAAATAGTACAATCTTTAAGGGATTCATCATCACATTATTTGAAATTGTGTAAATGTTATAATGTAATTTATGGAACCTTGTGGATATTGAAATCCATAAATAATGCATATTATAATTATATGAGATTGTTTAAGTAACCTTTTTGTAGGCTATAGAACTAATTTTTAGCCTCATTTATAATGTTTATATGGAAGAAAATTAGAAATAACTTGTCATATTATGCCCATGGACCAAAATAATGTACATAGTTAATCATGTATATGAATGGGCCTTTGTGTGTTTCAAAGAGAGATAAATGTGGTAGCTTAAAACCTAGTGTATAATGATATTCAAGTATATATTATGCATTAGGTTGATTATTGAATGTGGTAAAATTTGCATTAACATTATTGAAAGCCACTTGTATTTGAATTATAAAAACTTGATTTTTAATATCCCTAATATTACTCATCATAAACATAATATGATCCATGGGAATGTTGGTGTTTGAAATGTGTGTTATCATTGGTTTTAAACCACCACCTTGTTTGAATCTAGACATATGTGTATCATCATCCCTATGTACAATAAGTGAATGTTTGTAAACCTTGTATATGGATAATTTGATAATGGTAATGAATCTTTGAATTTTGGTACCCTTGGTGTATTATTTGAAGAGTTTGGAATGGATTTAGAACTTGAATAATGCACCTATTGTAAAGATATAGAAAGTGGAGCTTGAAGAATCATTGGTAAAGGCACCTGTTTTGGTGTGGTAGGAATATCCTTTAATCTAGAGCTATTTATTGACATTGGTAGATATTTCTTATTTGGAACATTAGTATTATCTTTCTCTACAAATGTAGGATGTTTCCTTTTTATTGATGGTGTAATATGACTTGCTAAAGATTCCATAACTTCTTGGTTAACCTTTTGAAAATTTCAATATCAAATGAAAGCCAGGAAATATTCTCACCTCTAATAAGGGGAATATTATTTGTAAATGTAGGAATATGAGGGGATTTAATTAATAAACTTGAAGGAACATCCCATTTATAACTAATTTGTAAATCCTCCATGATTTCCTAATGGAGTTGATAGAAATTATCTAGATCAAATTAAAGTACCTTATCTCCATGGGGGATCAATTTTTTGTTAGGAATATAGAACATAGATTAATATTAATGAAATAAAGATGGAAATAAAATGTATAAAAAATATTACAAGAGAGACATAGAATTAACATGGTTCACCCAATATGGGCTATGTCTAAACAAAAGCAACCAATTCTTCTCTTATTCAGTCCAAAAAATGAAGGGATAGACCTAAAATAAATCAACTACAATCTCCTCTTCACTCATACACAGTGTTTTTATATGATTATAATGACCTCATATCAAAGGAGGGTTACATATTAGGTAAAAAATGTACCAACATAATTTCTACCGTTAGATCTATGACCTCATAGTGAATGGTCTAGATTTACTATGAAATTATATTATTTTAAAATACATTTTCATAAAATAATTGATACCCCCTAGACCCCCAAGGAGAAAATAGTGTGGGGTACTAACCCCCCACACCCCCATGTTTAGAACTGGGCATTCCAATATGATTAGGCTCGAGCATCCAACATTTTGTATATAAGGAAATGACATGTGATTTGGATCCTCCTTAGGATGGATCACATCAAGTCTTCAAAGGATCATAGCATGGACCTAATTATATGGATAATAGCTACCACCATTCAAGGATTATATATTATTTGTGTTATCACTTGGAGGAATGCAAGAGTAATGGATTATGATCCCTCCTTGGAAGGATTGTTGAAGGGTTTAATAGTCATAATCATCAAAGATATCAATGTCATCCATGATAAACTAGAGAAATAACACAAATATTAGGATAAAGAAGGACAAATATTATATTCAACTTCTCAAAAAACAAATATGATAGCAAGGCAAAATACTCAAGGAAGTGCGTAAAGGAAAAATATAAGAAACTAGCATAAACATGTCAGTGGTCCATGAATCAATGTGTTAGAAAAAAGTGTCAAGTACATAGCATATCAAATACCCTATGTAATTTATAATCATGGATAATAGGAATGTGTAATCACATATGTAATATCAAACATGATAGTGTAAAGTGATCATCAAATCATATAACCTGTGTGTATCAATATTGTAGAGTATAGATGCCCCCAAAATTTTAATGATGTGAGTAGAGGGAAGTACCAAAACCCATAATTATATCATGTATTTGTGTATTCCTATTCATGTTTATTTAGGATTAAATTATATGTTAGTCCTCAACTGGAACTAACACATAGATGCCAAGGAGCCAATAGAACATGTTAGTGATGAAAGTGTTTTTGGTTTTTTTAATAATGTTTTTTTCTTTTGGATATTTTTAATGATGAAGAAAGAAAATAATATGATAACATCCAATGGATGGTAATATATGTCTCCCCCAATTTTTAACCTTATAATGTCAAGTTATATCTTATACATTGTTTGCATCTTGATTGGGTAGGTAGAAAACGGACATAACATGTTCCTCCTCATAGTTTTTATGTGTAGTAAAACATGTAATGTTATAATTTGAAATATGTAATAATTTTCCATCATGATTAAATTAAATACATTATTTATAGCCAAATATTTCCAAGTGTAAATGCATATGGATATATGGTAGGCATAACCCAAACCCATGTTTGAGTTAATTTAGGACCACAAGAAATTGGTATTGTTATGTTTCCCAAGGAGTACTTTTAACCTCCTTTGTTTTGTATTTTTTTAAAATTGAATCCCATTTTCTTAAAACATATTAAATAACAAATATTTTTTACTTGTGTATGATCCACATGGTTATTCCAAAAATAAGCATCACCATGTATACTTTAATTATTAAATATTATTGGCATAGATACTTGTTGTTTTGTTCATTTTTAGATTCTTGTATGGGACTTAGACCTTGGATCGGTCCCATGTTAAGTAACATTTTTAAACTAGTCATATAGAGATTAGGAATGCCAAATTTTTGTTCATAATGTTCTCTAGGCAATTGGTCTCCTTCCTTTATTTAAGGGATAAAACTTTGGTACTTAGAATGAGAAATGTTAAGCTTCGTTGATGAGTGAGTATGAATGCAACATATCTATGTGCATACACATGTAAATGAGTGAAGGAATCATATTTTTTATTAAATTTTATTTCCTTTAAGGGGAAACAAGGCCTTTACTAAATAGAAATTGCATTTCCAAATGTAAGGGTCTAAATGCTAGATCATACGATGTACTTTTAAATTGAATAGTATAATCATGAAGGGACTCATCATTACATTGTTTAAAATTATTCAAATGTTATTATGTAATTTTAAGTGCCTTATGGATATTTAAATCCATAAATAATGCATCTTCCAATTGTAAGAGAGTGTTAAAGGAAAATTTTGGCAGGCTATAAAACCAATTTTTAGCCTCATTTGTAATGCTTATATATAAAAAACTAGAAATAACTTATCATCTTCTGCCCATAGAACAAAATAATGTACATAATTAATCATTTGGTCAAGTGGGCCTTTGTGTGTTTCAAAGAGAGAGAAATGTGGTATCTCAAAACCTAGTGGATAATGATATTCAAGTATACATTATGAAATAGGTTGATTATTGAATGCAAAAAAATTTACATTATAATTATGGAAGTCCACTTTCATTTGCATTATAGAACCCTATTTTTGAAGATCCCCAATATAACTCATCATAGACATAATATGATCCATGGGAATGTTGGTGTCTGACATGGGTGTTATCATTGGTTCTAAACCACCACCTCCTTTAAATTTAGGCATATGGGTATCATCATCCTTATGTATAATAAGTGGAAGTTTATAATCATATAAAATTGGATACTTTGGAAATTATAATGAATCTTTGAATTTTGTTACCCTTGGTATATTATTTGAGGAGTTTGGAATGGATTTCAAACTTGACTGATGCACCTTTTGTAAAGATATAGCAAGTGGAACTTGAGGCATCATTAGTGAAGGTACCTATTTAGTGTGGTAGGAATATACTTTTTTTGAGACCCATTTTTAAAAATTGGTACATATTTTTTATTTGGAACATTAAAATTATCTTGCTCTACAAATTTAGGATGTTTCTTTTTTATTGATGGCTTAATATGACTTGGTAAAAATGCCATAATTTATTGGTTAACCATTTGAAATTTTCAATATAAACTGAAGTTCAAGAAGGATTATTACCTATAATAAGGGGAATATTGTTTGGAAATGTAGAAATAGGAGAGGTTTTAGTTAATGACCTTGAAGGAACATCCCATTAATAAATGATTGTAAATCCTCGATTTCCAAATGGAGTTGATGTAAATTATCTAGATCAAATGAAAGGACCTTACCTCCATGGGGGATAAATTTTTTTAGGAATATATAATGCAGATCAATACTAATGAAATAAAGATGGAAATAAAATGTAGAAAACAAAGTACAAGAGAGACACATAATTAACATGGTTCACCCAATATGGGCTACATCCATATAGAAATAACTAGTTTTTTCTTATTCAATCCAAAAAATGAAGGGATAAACATGAAATACATCCACTACAATCTCCTATTCACTCACATATAGTGTGTTTCCATCCAATGCCCTCTTATCAAAGGAGGGTTACATTTTACATAAAAACTACACCAACGTAATTTTTATCCTTAGATCTACGACATAATAGTGAATGATCTAGATTTACTACAAAATTATAATATTTTATAATGAATTTTCACCAAAACAATTCTACCCACCTATACCCCCATGGAAACGATAGTGGGGGGGTTATAACCCCCCACATCCCCTGTTTGGAATTGGGCATTCTAATAAGATCAGGTTCCATAATCCAACATTTTTATATAGAAGGTAATGAAATATACTTTGGATCTTCCTTGGGATGGATCACATCATATGTTAAAAGGATGGGAGAATGGACCTAATTAGAGGGATAATAACTACCACCATTCAAGGATTACATATTTTTTGCCTTAGCACTTGGAGGAATGCAAGAGTAATGGACTTTAATCATTGCTTGAAGGTATTATTGAAGGGTTTAATAGTCATAACCATTAAAGAGATTAATGTCATCCATGATAAAAGATATAAATAAAACAAATATTAGGACAATCTAGGATAGAGATTATATTCAAATTCTCAAAAAATAAATACAATATCAAGGAAAAATACTAAAGGAAGTGAGTAAAGGAAAAGCATAAGAAATTAGCATAAACATGTCATAGTGGCCCATGGATCAATGTGTTAGTAAAAAATTTCAAGTACATATCATATCAAATAACCTATGTAATATATAATCATAGATAATAGGCATGTGTAAGTATATATGTAAGCTCAAACATGATAGTGTATAAAGATCATCGAATCATATAACCTGTGTGTATAAATATTATAGAATATGGATTACCCTAATGTTCTAATGATATCAGTAGAGGGAAATCCCAACATCCATAAGTTTATCATGTATTTGGTCATGCATATACATGTGTATATAAGATTAAATTATATGCTAGTTCTCAACATGGGACTAACACATAGATTCCAAGGAGCCAAGAGAACATGTTGGTGATGAAAGTGTTTTGGGATTTTTTGATATTTTTGATGATTATGAAATATCATCCTATGATGCCATCTAGTTTATGGTCATAGATGTATTCCCCCATTATGAACCTTATAACCTCAATTTATATCTTTTACATTGTTTGCATCCTAATTGGCTAGGTTGAAAAGGGACATAACATGTTTTTCCTCACAGTTTGCATGTGTAGTAGAAGATGTAATATTGTCATTTGAAATATTTAATAATTTTCCTTCATGGGGAAATGAAATACCTTATTTATTTTGGTCATTTTTTTTCTTCCATTTTGCATATCCAAGTGTAATTGCATATGGAGATATGTTAGGCATAACCCAAACCCATATTTAAATTATTTTAGGATCACAAGAAATTGGTATTGTTATTTTTCCAAAGGAGTCTTTCCAAGCTACTTTGTTTTGTAATATTTTTAAAATTAAATCCCATTTTTTGCAAACATATTAAATTACATGTATTTTTTGATTATGTAGGATCAACATGTTTATGCCAAAAATAAGCGCCAACCATGTATAATTTAATTATGAAATCTTATTGTCATGGATGCATGTTATTTTGTTCATTTTTAGATTATTATATGGGACTTGGACCTTGGATCAGTCTGATGTTAAGTAACATTTTAAAACTAGTTATATAGATATTAGGAATGCAACATTTTTGTTCATAATCTTCTCTAGGCAATTGGTCCCCTTCCTTTATTTGAGGGATAAAACATTGGTACTTGGAATGAGAAATGTTAAGCTTAGTTGGATAAGTGTGTATGAATGCATCATATCTATGTATATCCACATGTAAATGAGTGAAGAAATCATATTTTTTATGCAATTATCTTTCCTTTAAGGGGAAAACAAGGCCTTTACTAAACATAAATTGCAGCTCCAAATCTAAGGATCTAAATGCTAGCTCACATGATGTAATTTTAAATTGAATAGTATTATCCTTAAGGGACTCATCATCACGTTGTTTAAAATTAGTTAAATGTTATTATGTAATTTTTATCACCTTATGGATATTGAAATCCATTAATAATGCATCTTCCAATTGTAAGAGAGTGTTTAAGGAACCTTTTATCAAGCTATAGAACCAATTTTGAGCCTTATTTTTAATGCTTATATGGGAAAAAATAGAAATAACTTGTCATCTTGTGCCCATGGACCAAAATAATGTACATAATTAATCATGTGGTCGAATGGGCCTTTGTGTGTTTTAAAGAGAGAGAAATGTGGTATCTCAAGACCTATTGGATAATTATAGTCAAGTATACATTACGTAATAGGTTGATTATTGAATGTGGTAACATTTGCATTAGCATTATGGAAATCCAGTGGCATTTTCATTATATAAACCTACTTTTGAAGATACCCAATAGTACTCATCATAGACATAATATGATCCATGGGAATGTTGGTGTTTGACATGGGTGTTATTATTGGTTCTAAACCACCACTTCATTTGAATCTAGGCATATGAGTATCATCATACCTATGTATAATAAGTGGATGTTTGTAATCCTTGAAATTTGGATACTTTGGTAATGGTAATGAATCTTTGAATTTTGTTACCCTTGTATTATTTGAAGAGTTTGGAATGGATTTATAACTTGACTGATGCACCTTTTTTAAAGATATAGCAATTCGAACTTGAGGAATAATTGGTGAAGGCACCTCTTTTGGTGTGGTAGGAGTATCATTTTGTTTAGATCCATTTATTAACATTGGTACATATTTTTATTTTAATACATTATCATTATCTTACTTTTCAAATGTAGGATGTTTCATTTTTATTGATGGATTAATATGACATGGTAAAGATGCCATAATTTCTTGGTTAACCTTGTGAAATTATCAATATAAAATGAAGGACAAGAAAGATTATCACCTATAATAAGGGGAATATTGTTTGGAAATGTAGGAATAGGAGGGGTTTTAATTAATGAACTTAAAGGAACATCCTATTTATAATAATTTGAAAATCCTTTATGATTTCCTAATGGAGTTGATGGAAATTATCCAAATCAAATGCAAGTACCTTATCTCCATGATGGATCAATTGTTTTATAGGAATATAGAAGTGGAGCAATATTAATGAAATAGAGATAGAAATAAAATGTAGAAAACATAATACAAGAGAGACTCAGATTTAACATGGTTCACCCAATATGGGCTACATCCACATAGAGATAGCTAGTTCTTCTCTTATTTAGTTCAAAAAATGAAGGGATAAACTTGAAATGCATCCACTTTAACCTCCTCTTCACTCACACACACTATGTTTCCATGATTACAATGCCCACATATCAAAGGAGGGTTAAATATTATGGGATAAATGCACCTACATAATTTCTATCATTAGATCTATGACCTAATAGTGAACAGTCTAGAT
Organism: Torreya grandis; assembly: GCA_037957365.1. NCBI lineage: Eukaryota > Viridiplantae > Streptophyta > Pinopsida > Cupressales > Taxaceae > Torreya > Torreya grandis. The sequence continues at coordinate 1,830,011 of JARHVA010001946.1, forward strand.
TTACTATGAAATCATAATATTTTACAATGCAATTTCAAAAAAAAAACCTACCCCCTAGACCCCCATTATTACCATAGTGGGGGAGAACATCCCCCGCACCCCCCCCCCCCCCACACCCTCTATCTAGAAATGTCCATTCTAATAATATCAAAGTCTACCACCCAACATTTTTCTATAAAAGGAAATGACATATGATTTGGATCCACCTTGGGATGGATCACATCATATATTGAAAGGATGGGAGCATAGACCTAATGAAAGGGATAATAACTACCACCATTCAAAGATTACATATTGTTTTCCTTATCACTTGGAGTAATACAAGAGTAATGGATTTTGATCCCTACTTGGATGAATTTTTGAATGGTTTAATAGTCATAATCATCAAAGTAATCAATGTCATCCATGATAAAAGAGAGAATGAACACAAATATTAGGACAAGGCAAGAGATAAAAATCTACAAGGGAATGCTTATGCAACAATGACGTTTAAAGATTAGGTTCACCAAAATTTTAACCCTAATTTGGATGAGGATCTAATTTAGCAGTTAGAATTAAGGATATATAAATGATAAGGCATAAGGGTGAATAGAAAATCTAGAGTAGGATAATTAATATTTTAAACCTAGATGTACCATATGTTGAATTTATAAAACTAAGATAGGATATTAATGGAAATTAAAATTATGTTAGATATACAAATGATAAAAAAAAGTACTTAGTTCTTTTTTATGATAATAAAATTATAGATATGGTATAGGTAGGAAGTAGGTTGGAATATAGTTCTAGATCAGTCATCAAATTCTAGATCTGGTACCTCTAGCTCTTTTGATAGTTGTGTCAACTTGGGAAAGTTACATCAATTATAGTGTCTAAGTTTGACACTATTGTCATGTATAGAATATGCACTCAAATAGTATGAGACCCTTTGGATGCTTTTGGGTTTGGATTTTCCTTTGCTTATGGTTCATTCATATATGGGTCATGAACTATCACTCCTGGTGAAATGATAAAATCCTATATTTTCATTTTAAATGTGTCATGTATAGAATATGCACTCAAATAGTATGTGACCCTTTGGATGATTTTGGGTTTGGATTTTCCTTTGCTTATGGTTCATTCATATATGGGTCATGAACTATCACTCCTGGTGAAATGATAAAACCCTATATTTTCATTTTAAATGTGACCTTAGGGAAATGGGTTAGTGGTCACATGGTGTCAAGCTGATTTATAATGACCCCAATGTCAAAGGGAACTACTTGCATAACCAATACTATAGAAGAGGGCCTTAGACTCATGTAATTATCCCCTATGTGTTGGATTTTGTGTGAATCATGCAATGTGTAAAGCAATTATAACAATACCTAGCTTATAAGTTGGAAAATATGACATTATGAATAATTATTTATTACTTTAGACCTATATCTAGTTTTTCCCTTTGATTTATAGAATAAGTTAGAGTAGGAAAGCTTTTAGTAACTTGAGAGTTTTTTAAGTACCATTTTTGTTTTGATTCTATGTCAGGTATGGATGAGGGTTGATCTTGTATTTATATCAATCCCTTTGGATTAATAACTCACATTAAAGCACTTAGGCCATCCATTATAATATGTTTCAATTTCAAATTAGATGAATTTAGGGCACTGGATACTTGTATTAGGTTAGGACAGTAATGTTGATGGTATTTTTTGACTTGGATGTTAGTGTCCACAAAGAAAGAGAGCAGGGATAGGCTTAAAACTTGAAGAGGTATAATATAAGTATATTTTAATCAATTAAGAAATATGGGACGTTTTTCCATTAATATAAGGTTTGGAAGACTAAGATATAGGTAAAGGGGCACAAGATAGAGAAGATGCGAGGCTTGCAAAAACAAGGCATGTATAGATTAAGAGAAATAGTCAGGGTTATGAGTTTTCTGAGTGTATAAGATCGAGATGATACATAATTATAAAATATCATATACATGTTGTAGCTATAGTAAAATTGATTTTGATAGGCTCACAAATGATCCAATGCTACTTGTCATTTCTCATCTGAGAACTCTAACTCTTAAAATCTGATTGTTCTATATTATTCATCATTAATGATATTATATAAACAAATGCATAGAGAGGGAAACTCAATTTTGATAGGAATAATGGCCTCATAATAAAAAATTATAAAATAATGAGTATCACCTATAAGAGTGTTGGTACTAGTATAATTATCCGATAAGGTTGGGAATAATTGTAGATGCCAATCATGACCAACATCATTGATAATAAACAGTAGGATTTTGGACAATGGTCTTATTGGATGCCTCATATTATTTATTACCTTGAGGGTAAATTTATTTGGAATTCCTATGTTTCATTTTGAATTTATAATAGAGGCCCTTGACATTTTTTTTTTTAAATGGGACATCATTATTAGTGATAATGGTTGAGGGAAGGCCATAGTAGCAAATGAGATGGTAATGAATAAACTTAGAAATCTATTTTCTAATATATATGTGAAGGGAAAGGCTTATATCCATTTTATGAAGTCATTTGTGGTAGTCAAGATATGTTTGTGTCCATCTAAGTATGTTAATTTTACTTTTTCTACAAGATTGAGTCCCCATGTAGAAAATGACCATGGTGTAGTGATTAGATGGAGCAACAAGGAAGGAGCGTGAATTAACTCATTATGTATTTTGATAATCATCCTACTTTTTGACATGTTAGAAAGTATCTATCTCTATTATGGGAAATTAATACCTAGTTCAAAGGAGTTTCTTGGTAAGGACAAAACCACTAGTGTGGGTTGCACAAGTTAATTCATGTACATCTTTTAATGTTAATTATGATTACCCCTACGATAAAAAATAAGTAGAATTTCATCATAGACCATATGATAGAGAATATTTTAAATTAATATATATAAGGTATTTTTATGTATGAAGGTTTTATGATCATTTTGTGATAGGTCTGGAGGAAGAATGTGCTCATGAAGGTAGTTATAAAGATATTAGTACCAAGGGATATTAAGACCAAAAATATCACATACCATTTATAAATCCATTTGTTCTTGAGATAGTTAAAGATGGCTCTTGATGATAAAATTATAATCATTAACAATATCAACCATTGTGAGTATGGATCCAATAGTTACCATCACATCGACTGATCTGTTATTGGCCGTTGGTATTTGCTTAAACTAAAGAGATTTAAAATGTGACTTGATATTATCTAATATACTCTTGTAAGGTATATACTTCTTGTCCTTTATTTTTTACTAGTATATATCCTGGTTAATTATTAATTAGGAATCCCTAAATACCATTAACTATTAATGTTCCATTAGATGGAAAGATGTATTCCTGCTATGATTGATTCATACTTGGCCATGTTGTTAGAATAATGGAAACCAATATAGAACACCTTGGTAATGGTATCCCCTTGAAATGTAAATAATAATATACTAGCCCTAGATCCACAATATTTGAATGAGCCATCAAAATATGATGCCCACTTTTTATAGTCAATAGTTGTTGCTTCTAAAGTAAACATTGACTTGTCTAGGAATCCAAAACTAAGTGGTTACATATCTAGTAGAGGAGATTTCATAAGATGGTATATAAGAATGTGTCTCTTAGTGGCATTTTCATTTTTATATTAAATCTCAAATTCCCACTTGGCCATGAGACATATTAGAGTTACCTTGGATAATAGGTATTTGAGTGAATCAACCTTGGAAATAATAATAGTCTTATTGTTCAACATGTAGTGATGTATCTTTTAGGAATTAAACACCATAGATAAATAGGCCTTCTCAATTGGTGAGTAATTATTCTCATAAGTAACAAGTGTCCAACTCAGATAGTAGACTTCATGTTCTTTACTCTAACTATCATGTTGGGCCATGAGTTCCCCCAATGCATGTTTTATTTGTGATAAATAAATCAAAATGGATTATTTTTCATAGGTGGAATTAGAATTGGTGGATTCTCCAAGTATGTCTATAATTATTTGAAGGATTGATGACAACTTGTATCTAGATAAAATGTAACACATATATTCAAAAGGTGAGTGAAAGGATGGAACTTTTCAGCCAGTTTATAAATGAACCATTGAATAGACTAAATCTTACCTTATAGGCTACAATGTTACTTCAAATTTGATAGCGGAGGCATCTCCACAATGGATTTTACTTTAGTAGGATAAAATTTTATGCTCCTTCATGAAATAACAAATCTTAAAATTTTTACTAAAGTGATGCTTTTCTTAAGATTGAGGCATACCTTGTATTTGTGAAGTCTCTCAAAGATTCTTCACAAAATTTTTGGATGTCTTGCTCATGTTTTAGATTTGAATAAGATATGATTGGCATAGTCTTCAATAATGTCATACATCATGTCATATAAGATGATAGTCATGGCATGTTGATAGGTTGCACTAATGTTTTTCAAGATAAATGGCATGACTTGCTAACAAAATGTCCCCCACTAAATAGTGAAAGTTGTTTTATGTTAGTCTTCTCATGTAATTTTGATTTGATTGTGTCTTGATAACATATCCATGAGGGACAACATCTCATATCCTACTATTGATTCTATGATCATTTAATATTCAGCAAAGGGAAGTCACCTTTTAGGCATGCTTTGTTGATGTCTCTAGAATCAATACATAAGTGAATGCACTATAGTTTATTTCTAACTAAAATAATATTCAATATCCATTCAGAGTAATCCAAGGGTCTAATGAAATTGACTCCAAATAACATTTATAGATCCTTTTTAACAATTATATATGTGTGTGGATGCATTTTTTTAGCTTTTGTTTGATTGGATTGGCATCTGAATGCAACAATAAAGAGGGTTATAGACCAAACATGTTGGAATAGGACCATGAAAGTATAGTGATGATGTCATTTAATATAATAATGATAAAATCATGATCCTCAGTAGTGAGTGATGTGCTTAGTTGAATCATCTTTGGGTCATCATAGGTACCAATATTCACTTATGTGGTATCCTTGATAAGGAGTGTATATCCATCCTCCATAATAGTTAGAAGAAAATGAAATTGATATTATTAATAACTTTGGGATATATAGGGCCCACCCTTATAATAAGAATCTGAATCTACCATTTGTAGCAGTGCCTAATTGATAAATTGTTATGAGAAATCTTGAACTAATCGTGAAAAGATTTGATGCTCTTATGAATTGATACTATAATAAATGGTAATTCTTAGACTAGGAGGACTTTGATATTCCTTAGGAGATGGTCAAACTCCCCATCCAAGGGTATCGGAAATAGGTTTTCACCTATGGAATTATCATTATTTTTAATTTTTCCCTAGTTTAAATGTGCCTTGGAAATTTTTTCACCTGAAGATATTGATATTTCAATTTATTCATGACCAAGGAAGTTTTACTACTCTCTAAAGTAGGAATCAAGATCCAAGTATAATTCAAAGCCTTATTTGTGATCACCATCAAATAACTAATCTCTATGACCCATGAATTTGGTAATAGATTATTCATTTTAAAACTCATCTAATGGTATTATTGACTCTTACTAGTCACAATAGATTAGGATAGGATGATGGATGAAAAAGTGATGATATTGTGTAAAGGTAAGAATGGAATTGGTATCAAACAAGGTTGGTGCTTATAAGCACATCGTAGGTGTTATAATGGGATACTGTGACATTATTGGGAGTCTCTTCATTAGTTGACAAAGTAGTATCACTCTCAAACTTGATGGTATTACCCCCAATTACTTTAAATCCTTGATAGTCTACATGGTCCATGATTCTATTTAGTGTGGGGTATTTAACACTTTAACATCAATTATCAAAATTTTCACCATACAACCAACTTCCTTCAACATTAGTGGCTCGATCTTGATTGGGTGATGTATCTGGTATAAAAATGAGTGGCTCTTGTGTATCCAAATTTTATAAATTATTTTATCAAATCATGTTGTGCCTACCAAGGATAAGTTTGAGCCTTTCATAGGATTTAGGGGATTTGGGTATTATTGACACAGAAGATTGCACCCTTGGCAGGAGGCCAAGTTCCTGCCTTATTCATGAAATAATGGAAACTCCCCTCTCACCTGTGGGACTGGTGAAGCTGGAGGGGAGAGTCTCTAGATAATGGCTAGCTCCCTCAGATGTATCATTTAGGCCCTGGTTTCTCTAGCTACTAAAATAAATGTAAAAAGGTGGGGGGATGAAAAGAGAGAGAGATGCTGAAAACAAAGCCTAAGCCTAAAAAAAGAAAAGGTGATACACTAGAAAATGTGATCCACCCAACCTGAATATAAACTTTTCACCAAAAGGAAGCACCTATACACTTCATCTAAAGTGAGAAAACCTTCTACATCAGTGGGTCAGGGATCCATGGGGATACAGGGAGGAAATAACTACTAGAGGTGTTGAACCAAGGCATGAACCAAAGCCGATGAACTTAAACATTGAACCAACGTGTTTTAACCAAAGGAATTGAACCAATGTGTTGAACCAAACCTGGAAAATGAAGTGATGGACTTGAAGTGATGAATCAGGCTTTGAAAAGTAGTGATTAAACTGGCGATTAAACCAGGCATTGAACCAGGTTCAATGGTTCAATGATGCCAACTTTTCTTGTGATTTTCTTTAGATAAGAGCCCGAAGAAGCCTTGTAAAACCTAGGACTTTCTAAATTGATCCTCCATGTGCCAAAGGACTAACCTATAGAGTTCATATAAGGGGACAAATTTTGGCCTATTGGGCAAAAAATGGTCAACAAATTGGTGACTCCCAGGGGAAGCATGCTTGTTATGCTTAAAGACCACTTGCCTTGTAGTCCATTGGGCATGGAGTTAGATGCAGCTTTGAAGAAAGTTAGCAACAACCCCAAAAGATCTTGGAATCAAAACATGAAGCTTCTTACCCCACACACAAAGGGAAACACACAAGGCTAAAAACACTACATGTGTAAACTGAACTTAGGGAAAGCAGGAAAAGAAACTGAAAGCAAACTACTATATATAGCTAACTAGGAATGTTCACTTCCTTCCTGGGTCAAAGGGAAAAAATTTTAAGTCCCCTTCCTGGCAAGAAGACTTATGGTGCCAGGCAAGTAGCTGAATGAAAAGGAGATTTGGTGACCTACTCCTCTTACCTGTCACCTGGATTGGCTGGTATTCGAGTGGATTAGTTTTGAACATGCTTCTAACATATATATACTTTGCTTATCCTTAGAAGCTTGTTAAATGCTGGTCCCTCATACTGGTGCTCTTCACCAAGAAATTAGTTATTGCTGGCTTATCACCATTAGCCCTTTGATGTGCACAGTCCCTCTGCAATGCATCATGGTTTGACCCATTTCCTTCTGCTTCATTGGAGATCCTGTCAAACTCATCCTCTACTCCCTCTTGGCCTTCATGAAGAAGGGTAATAGTTGTGATGTCTGAAATGGAGTCATAAATTAATTGCTCATCCCATAGAACATCACCTCTCTGTTTAAAGCTCTCTTCTTCAAGGCTTTCCTCAAGGAAGACCAGCCTCTCTTTTTCCTCCTCAAAGATCAGGATATTTAGACTTTCAAAGATATCCTCTTGATCCTCCTCCAAACTAGGCTCCTTAGCATAGTCGTCCTCCTCATCAAAACAACAGGGAAGTTCATTAAATAAACGAGAAGAGAGCTCACCATGCTTTTGTTCTTCCTTGTATTGCTGGAACATCTGCATGTATGTGTGACCTGAGTCTTCTGCATTGTTGATGATGCCTTCACAAAAAGCCTCGATGATGATTTATTCTTTGTTGTCACTCGTGATAGCCTCTTTGGGAACTATAGATTAGATCTTCTACTCCTCACCTACCTCTTGAAAAGTAGGTTCCTCCTTGAGAAGGGGTGAAGTGGGAAAAACATGTGAAAGAGGAGGTAATCTTTAAGCTAGAATCGAATGATTCTCCTCCTTCCACTTGGTCAGCACTTCATCAATATTAGGTGTGGCCTGATAGTTCTCTTGGAAGTGTGTAGATGGGGTGTGTTTAGACATGGAATGTGCCATTGGGTCTAAACCGTCCATCACACACTAGCTGAGGAATCTCTCTTTAGATTCCAACTCTGCAATTCTCCTAGCTAGATCTTCTTGGAAGATCCTTTCTTAGAGATCATAAGAATCATGGGTAGGAGAATTTTTATCTTTGTTAAGGTTTTGAGCAAAACCTTTCTTCTCCTCTTTCCTGCCCCATGATTCCTCTATTTCCCCCCAGGTCAGGAGGTTACCATCAGCGTGAAAGATCTTAGAATTAGAATTTGCCCTTTTGGTTAAAGGGCAACTAGGAGGGCTACTTGGGGAAATGCCATAAAGAGGTTGAGTCTGATCAAAATTATAGGAAGGATAATAAGGTCCATGATTTTGTGTAGAGTGATTATACATACAAAAAGTGATTTTTGATGGCACCAGGTTGCTTAACCAACTGATTCAACTCAGATTTGTCATTGGTGTTGATGCAAAAAGCCTCTAAAGGTTGGTCAGTTGCAGAACATACCAAAAATTCTTCAACTCTTTGGACACAACTTGTCCTAGTTGGTCCCATCGAGCCTACCAAAAATTGTTAACATAGAAGATTGCACCCTTGGCAGGAGGCCGAGCTCCTTCCTTCTTCACGCAACAATGGAAACTCCCCTCTCACCTGTGGGACCAGTGAAACTAGAGGGGAGAGTCTCTAGATAAGGGCTAGCTCCCTCTGATGTATCATTTAGGCCCTGGTTTCTCGTACTGCTAACAAAAATGTAAAAAGGGGGGTGATGAAAAGAGAGAGAGATGCTAAAAACAAAGCCTAAGCCTAAAAAAAGAAAAGGTGATATACCAAAAAATGTGATCCACTCAGCCTGAATATACACTTTTCACCAAAAGGAAGTGCCTATACACTTCATCTAAAGTGAGAAAATCTTCTACATCAGTGGGTCAGGAGTTTGTGGGGATATAGGGAAGAAATAATTACTTGATACATTGAACCAAGGCATGAACCAAAGCTGATGAACTTAAATGTTGAACCAAGCCATTTGAACCAAAGGTGTTGAACCAACATGTTGAACCAAGCCTGGAAAATGAAGTGATGGACTTGAAGCGATGAACCAGGTTTTGAAAAGTAGTGATTAAACTACTGATTGAACTAGGAGTTGAACCAAGGCATCGAACTGGGTTCAATGGTTCAATGACACCAAATTTTCTTATGATTTTCTTCAGACAAGAGCTCAAAGAAGCCTTGTAAAACCTAGCACTTTTTGAACTGATCCTCCATGTGCCAAAGGACTAACCTGTAGAGTCTATAGAAATGAATAGATTCATGCAAAATTAAAAAATGAAATGGCCTAGAATAGTAGGGATATAAGGGGACCAATTTTTTGGCCTATTGGGCAAAAAATGGTTAACAGGTATCTTGATAACATGGAAGGAATTTTGGATGTGGTATATAGAAATACCCTCATGATTAATGGTAAAATGAGTGGAAATGTTCTCAGAAGGTGGATTGGAAGAAGTGGAGGCAATGTCACTAGGGTAAATGTAATTGGACTTTAGAGATTCATAAATTTTGATTTCTTATTCATGTCTACATAATTAGTTCTTTTAAAGTAGTTTTAATTTACCATACTCAGATTCTATATTTTATAATACTGGTACTGATAAATATTTCCAAGGATAGTAACCTCTAATCCTTAATGAGGTAACTTGATGGACTGATTTAAGGTATAAGGGACTAATCATATGTCATGTATCCAAAGATAAAAAAGAAGCATCTTATAATTTAGTTCATTATCAATGACATGGCATAGGGTGTTATGAGTGATATGCCCAATAATGACTTGTAAATAAATAGTACCTATAAATTCTCTCTACATGATCATAGGCCTTAATTATAATGGTATCTAGTTACATGTCTATTGATGTGTAACCCAAGTTTTGGATCAAATTTAATGATGTTATGCTCAACCATGAACTATCACCTATAATAACCTTCTTGACTTTGTGGTGGGAAACAATGGCTTTGATGTGTAGGGGATTGTTGTGAAGGGGATCAAGGGATGACACATGACTTTGGTCAAATGTGAGTTGTTGACCTAGAAAATAAATACCCCACCAATTTTTGGAACTAGGTAGGATTGATGTTATTGGGTACCCTAGATTAATGGAGAAAGTCATTTAATATGGCCCTATGAACTTTAAACATATGCAAGAGGTCCAAGATAAATATCTACTCAGGCATTTTTCTTAGTTCACTAATATTATATGGTTTATTACTAGAAGGATGAAATGGCTTTGATTTTGGTAGTATAGCATCAAATATAGGATTGGGATTGGTATTGGTATTGGAATAATTCAAAGGGCCTTAAAGCATAACTTTTGGCCATCTAGTTGTGACTACATAATTTTAAGTTGAGAAAGAACCATACGAATTAGAGGGAGTTGGCGGAGGTCTAAGAATGGTAATTCATGATGGTTGAGATGAAATTTAATTACTCTAAGCCATGTTGTAATTACTAATGGTCAAAAGTGGTGGTCCTAAAATAAAGGGCTAACACTCAAATGAGTGTTAACTATCCTATGAGGAGTGACTTTGATAATGGTGACATGATTACTAGTAATGCATCCCATAATATTTATGTAAATGTAAAGAACACTTCTATAGCTAACTTGGTTGGTTTGGGAATCATTATCTTGATTACGGTGACTCTAGTTCTAATTTTGTCCTTATCTTTATTATTAATATTGGCCCTATCCTTGATTCTGATTAGTGTGTCATTGTTGATTATTTGCTTGGGAAAGGGTTTCTTATAGATCCCCATCTCTTGGTTGGTGTTTGGTTCTCTTTTCTCTGATTCAATTTCCCCATTCTCAAGAAAATTCTCAATTATGTGTCTCAATTGTATACATCTATATATTTAATGACCAATCACATGATGGTAATCATAATACTCATTATTGCAATACCATGTTGGTTTAGGATGAACCTCAATAAAAGGTTTTGGATTAGGCCACACAATCATATTGGTTGTTATTAAATTTTGAAATGTAGCTTCAATGGGCTCCCTAAGGTGTCTAAAAACTCTATCTTTATATTATCCTCATCATGGGTGAGCTCTTTGTCATGTCAATTGAGATTTAGATGGGGCATTTTGAATAGGTAGTGATTGCACTATTTGCACATATTTTGAATCTATAACACCATTATTTATCATATTTTTATTCTTAACAAAGGCCTTTATATTTTTAGTTATTATGGTCTAAATTGGCACTTGATTTGGCATTTAGTTATGGATTGGTGTTTGGGTTTAAGAGTATATCTTTATAATACCCTTGCGAATAAGGGTTTTTTCTATCTACACCCTTTTGTCAATAATCTCTTCAAATGTGTTGTGACAATTGAGTTTGAGATTATGATTGAGCTTTATATTTATATTTTATGTAAAGATACTAGTTAGTTACATATTAGGCAATTTATGTGAGAAATAACTAGCCAAATCTCTCCACTAATGTAAGTATACTGAGAAGATCTCTCCTCCCCATTGCTTGACATTGTACAAATATACAACGATCAATTCTTGTTCTATTTTTTAAGAGGAATGTTTGATAAAATTTTATTATAGGTTATTGAAATAAATGACTGATCTCATAGGTAATTTGAGAATCCATTATAGCACTTTTCCACCCAAGCTGTTTGGACATAGTCATAGTAAATAGGCATAGAAAATGGACATTATTGTAAACTACTTCTTGGCATGCCATGATAAATGATTGTAGATGTTCTCTTAGATCTTCTTTCCCCTTATACTTATAAAATTTTATCATTTCAAAGTGAGGTGGGAAAGTTACTTGAAGAAGTATGACAATAAATAGATAAAGGCATATGTCATCAAACTTGTACTTTAGGGGTATTATCTTACCTACTTAAAATTTTAAAACTATCTCTTTTAGCGTATTCCATTCATGAATATTGGGTGCATTCTAAAATGAAAGGACAGTGTTTTGATGGGTATTATTAATTTTTGGCCTTGGTTAGCATTAGCATAAGTAAGAATAGTTCTTCCTTGTATGACTCTGCTAGGAATATTCACCATATATCCTAAATTTTTCATTTTATGTAGAATATATTATTGGCTTGGATTGGAATTGGAATAGGTGAGGTATTGATAATCGCAAGGAATCCATTGTTATGAATGGTAGGAGATCTACTATTGGTCTGGAAAACTCTACTATTATCTTTGGGAAATTTTTTGTTGATTTATAAGAATTCATTGATGTTTCTATTTTGCAAGAGGAAATTGTTGTCATTATTGGTTTATATGAGGAATTTTCTTTTATTGTGGTGAATTGGAAGAAGTTGGAAATATGTTTTGCAAATTATCCACTACCTGTTGTTGTGGTAGATTATTTAAAATGTTTTGTGAATGGTCTATCACTTATTGTGACTCATTAGGTGCTTGTCTTGCATTATAAAGAGTCACTCGATGGTTGAGAAACATATGTTGTGTATCAAGTGGAACTTGTTGTGAAGCATTCACTGGTATGGGTTTTTCAAGAGGATCCAAAAGATCCACATAAAATATAGGATTAGCTAAGTCTTGTTATGTTTATTAATGTATATTATTTTTTATATAGATGTAATGTCATTGAATGAAGTTATAACCATATAAGTCATTCATTCAATGGCAAGCTAATCTACATAATGTTGACTAATTTAATGTATAGTAGATATTATAATGTGACTAGTTTGGGAAGGGTCAACCAATGAACCCTTCCCTTTACTAGATGAATCGATAGTTGATTTTGGAACATGAGTATGAGGTTGATCTTATGGTTTCTCCTCTAATTGGACAAGGGTATGTAATTGTTCCTTTGGAAAATTAGGTGGGAGCCTAGCTCTATATTCTATTATCCTTAATAGATCTTTTTGAGATTCTACACGTTGATTATTGAATTGACCTTGAATTTATCCCACAATAGGAGAGATATCTTCAAACACAACTGGGTGTTTTTCTCCATCCTCACTATATTCAAAATTTCTAAGATGTCCCAAGGGATCATAAAAAAATTCTTATTCAAAATTAGGGTTGTAATATGCCCCACTACAAGCGTATGTAGGTATGGTTGGTATGGATTACTTGGTTTTCAAAAGTGATTGCAAATTTGATTTTAGTTTGGATTTGGAATTGGAATTTATTTAAAAAGTGTTTAACCCAAAAAATGTAGTTATATAATAAGATCATGTCCTCTTGCTCTTCAAAAATGGTTTGGCTCAAGAAAATCAATATCTAAAGAAAAACCTAGAATAAGGATAAATGGTCTTGGTTTGTCAGATTTAGAATTATTCAAAAAATATCTTTGACCTTGGTTGGTCTTTGATTCTAATTTGGAATGAGACTGGAATAGAACTAAATGGCTCATAATTTGGGAAATCATTCAGCACAAGAAAATATAAGTCTAAATTAGAAATGGAGTAGGCAATGTAACCTTACCAAATGAGATAAAGGCTATTTTTCAATTGGTAAGTGAAACACTACAAAAATAACCAATGTTGGTTCAAAAATATGGATGGCATAATGGTATCAAATGGAAATGAAAGGAGGGAAACAAGGAAAACCCAAAGTCAACATAATGGTATCAAATGGATCTTTGGAACTTAGAGTGTAGGTTAACACAAGAAAACCTAAGTCCAAATTTATAATAGAAATGAGTAACATAATACCTCAATGTGTAAATAGATGATAATGTGTTTGAACTTGTTTGGTTTGAGAACTTAGTGTTTTTATTTTTGTTTTTGAATGAGGTTGTTAGTTAAACATAGGTTTTAACAAAATCAGACTAAGTAATCACATGAAAATTGACATGGGTTACAAGACAATTACTGGATCCTTTTGATATACTTTCATTTTAGAGGATAAAATTTAAGATTAATTAAATATATTATTGCATGTTATTGGTAGAGTTTTTATGCCACTCCTCTGAAAATTTTATATGTAAAAGACAATCTTTAGGGGATATTAACCTATACACCCCTGTATCAGTGAAATATCCATAGCAAATATGGATTTCTACCTTAAGTTATAATGATCCATCAATTGGATGTGAGGTCTTGTGGGCCATTCACCAAAGTGTCTAGTCCCTTCACGATAACTTTTGCCATTAGGATCTCAGTGAAGTTATATCTATGTAACTAGGCTTTGAAGTGTACACTAGTTAAGATACTATTGGTGTTACTACAATTTGTATACCCCATCAAATAATGGGTTTGGGATAATGCTAAGATGTCACTTCCTAAGTCAGTACACCCTTCAATATTTGTGGGAACCTAATGAAATCCACCTCATAATTTCAAAATAAAGGTCAAGGAAAATGTGTTTTTACTTCTGATTCTTAGGACCCCTCAAATAGGTAAGAGAGGATCATAAAACAAAAACATATTTTTTAGGTAGACATATAAACAAGTAAAAAAAGTGTTTTTTATCACCTAGGATCCCTAAAGGGGGCAAGGGGAGAGCATAAGAACAATGGTTTACAAAAAAGAAATAAAAATACAAATAACTCAACCAAATAAATAAAGTAAATGCTCTTAAGAGCATGACTGTAATGGTGATTTGCTATTTTAAAGCACTAAATACCAAATGTGGATGAAGTTTGCCTTTGTAGGTTATTTATAAAAGTAAAAAACACTTAAATACATATCAAAAAATACAAAATATAAGATTATATTTTTGAACAAGGATTTTAAGTATCCAAAAAAAGCTAATTCTAACACTTTTAAACTCTATGGAAATTTTCCACATGGAGACTTCGTCATTCAACTGAGTAATTTTTTCATTTCTAAAGCAACTTTGTTGTTCTGTAGATAACCAAAAATGTAATTTTGGTGACATTAGAAATTAACAAGATAACCTCATTAATTAATAGATGAGTTCAATATTATCAAAAACACAACAAAAAAGATAGTTTAACTTTAAATGATTTTATTGTTTTCTTTGTG